>CM044016.1:23274803-23469803 GCA_024085815.1 Flaveria linearis | reverse complement strand
TAGCTCATCCTCCAATGCCTCCATATAACAGGTATCACAGGTATCCTCTGAGGCCAAAGCCAAGTTATGTTCTGAATCATGCATAGCCACATTTGCATCTATTAGAGAAGCAAATGTAGCTTTAATTAACAAAAACCTTGAGCTAGAGCAAATAATTTCTAAAAGAAAAGCTGAATTTGAGTCTGTGCTTAATGATAAAAAGGATGAGATTTATAAACTTAAATGCCAAATCACTGATGATGAGGCTAGGGAAGAGGTACTTCTAGAGAAGTATAGAGACCTCAAGGAAACACTTGCAGCTACCCAGGTAGAGTGTGATCACTGGGTACAATCCTGCAAGGGTTTTGAAATGCTTCTCAGCAAGCAATCAGCTTCCAATGTGAAGTTTGGCATCAGTTATAATCACACTGCTCCTCCTACAGATTTTACTCCCAGAGCAGAAGTAGAATCTAAAGGAGAAAGCAATAACCAATCCTTCTCATCATGTGATTTACTATCTGATACAGCACCATCAGAGGTTGAAGTCAGCATTAATTCTTAACAGAACCAATCAGCTGATATTGATGGTTCAAATGCTGACACTCACATGATCAAAAAGTTGATCACTTCAGGTGTTATCTCACAAAGTACTGAAAGTACTAAGAGCAAGTTATAACACCTGAAGAACAAACCCAAACTACTGCAAGTACTACAGGGAAGAAAACTGCAAGTAGAAAGGGTGGGAAAACTACTGAAGAAGATATCAGGAATGCAAATACTGATAGAAAACTGCTGAAGAACAAGTCTTCAGTAGCTTCATCTTCTTCAGTAGATGATCAACTAAAGATGAAGAAAAAGCCATGTAAATATGTGACTTATTCAATCATCTTACTGATGATTGCTGGTATAAAAAGGGCTCCAAACTCAAACACAATGAGAACATTAAAAAGAAAATGGACAAAATGAAAACTAAGTTTGAGAGCAAGTTTGTACCAGCAACATCAAAACCTGTAACCCTAAAGTCAAAAAAGATATCCCAAAAGGAAGGGGTTAATCAGGCAACAGCTGAGGTTGCTCAAAGGAAGATGGTACAACATAGGAATCCATCAAACTCAAGTACTAATGTGTCTGATGAGCTGAAGGCTTTATCACAAAATCAGACACAACTTGTTATGATGGTTCAACATCTATTGGGGAGAGTTAACCAATTAGATGCTCCAGTGTTGAAACCATAGAAAAGGAAATCCAAGCCAAAGGAATCCTCTTCTACACCATCTCCCTCACCTCAGGCTGTTATTCATAACAAACCAGTTAGTATACCATCTGTTGATGAGAACAGACCAAAAACCAAAAAGGTTTGGGTCTCAAAACCTAACTAATTTGTTGTGATGATTACAGGGTTCTTTAGCATGCCAAAGAAGCATCTGGTATGTAGACAGTGGAGGATCCATGCATATGACAAGGAGTAGCTCTCTTCTTAATGACTACTCTCAAGGAAAGAAGGGGATTGTCTCTTTTGGCAATGATGCTAAGGGTTACATCATCGGCAAAGGCTTTGTTTCCAATGGGGAAATAAGGTTTGATGATGTTAACCATGTGGAGAATCTCAAGTACAACCTCTTGAGTGTCAGTCAAATGTGTGATAAAGGCCATGTTGCTCTTTTCACCAGTCAGAACTGCAGGATTCTGTCATCTAAAGTTCTGAGTTTGATTGACAAGGTGTTGGATGATCATACTCTCCTGAAGGCCAACAAGACATGAAGAGTATATGCCTTAGATCTTTCTAAGAAAATAGATCTAAAAGGCCATCCTTGCCTACTCCAAGGCTTCTCCTCAAGAATCTACTCTTTGGCATAGAAGGCTAGGTCATGTGAATCTCAAAAACATGAACCAGCTAATACACCATGGTTTAGTAAGAGGGTTGCCTATGAAGGAGTTCAAATGTGAAGACAACTGCACTGCTTGTTTAAAGGGAAAGCAACATAAAGTTTCATTCCCTCCAATAGAAGAGCCAAAGTCCACTGCCTGCTTGCAATTACTGCATATGGATCTTTTTGGTCCTGTCAGAGTGATGAGCATGGCAAAGAAGAAATACTGTCTGGTAATTGTGGATGATTACTCCAGATTTGTATGGACTTTCTTCTTGCATTCCAAAGATGAAGCTGCAAAAGCTGTTATGAACTTTGTGTTATATGTGGAGAAGCAGTATTCCCTTCCAGTCAAGTGTGTAAGGAGTGATAATGGCACATAATTTAGAAATCATACACTTGATGACTTCTACTTGTCAAAAAGAATTAAGAGGCAGTTTGTAAGGCCCCGATCCCGGGAACCCTACAGTCGGTTTTTCATTGCATATATTTTACATAAAACAACGCATATGTTATATAATCATAACTTTACAGTTGAGCCGTTGCAGCGGAAACATTAAATCATAAACTTTACTATGAATACTTTTGCCATTTAATACAACGTAGTCCATTTACAAAACATCTGTTGTTGCATTACATTACAAAAGCGCTATTACAAGCTTTCTTTACATTGCCTAGCTATACTATGATTGCTGCTGATGCATAAGAAAATGAGGATAATCTCATTTATTCGAATCCTCAGCAATCATAGGGTCATACAGCGACCTCTACCAAAAGAAAATAATAAAAAGAAAATATATTCTTCTTCTTTAAGAAGATATTAAATTCAAATATATATTTTTCTTCATAAAGAAGATTTCTTAAATAATCCTGTTTATCAGAGTTGTCAAGAAATCTTGCACTTGCATGCAACATGATGTGTTGCGCGCATTACGGGCCCACAACACATGATGTGGCAGCATAATCAAAAAGTGAATGCCATCCCAAAAGAGCTGGGTAGCCGCCTCGTGCCATCCTCAGCAACACTACCTGCGAACTGGAAACACATAAAAAAAAAGTCAGCATTGCTGAGTGAGTTCTAGTTTATGAGTAGTATATAAAAATACCCTTTTTCTGTATTATACTATACTGTACTGTATATGCGAGCACGCATCAACTGTGTGAACAAATAACGTTCGTTCTCTGTACTATATGCCTTGTCTGTAACTTTATCTTTATGTTTCACTTTCTATGTGGACCAGTGAGCGATACCCCAACTATATGCGCGATGGGAGAATGGATGTCGGGCCATCTATATGCCCCGAAGGGCCAACTGTGTTCCCTCAAAAGGGCTATGTGTATTCCCCCGAAGGGTTCAACTGTATCCCCCGAAAGGGCTATGTGTATTCCCCCGAAGGGTTCAACTGTATCCCCGAAAGGGCTATGTGTATTCCCCCGAGGGGTTCAACTGTATCCCCGAAAGGGCTATGTGTATTCCCCCGAAGGGTTCAACTGTATCCCCCGAAAGGGCTATGTGTACTATGTACAAGGCCGACCCGAACATCCGGGGCACGCCACGAGGTCCTGCCAATCTCAATTGATTGACCCTGTGTGCGTCAATGGGTAGCTAGCCCGCGACACAGTTGAGCTAACGACACACAGTCGTGTAACTCCTATAGGCTTGCAAGACTTGTTACTTTTATTAATGTTCCTTTCTCTGTCTTTATTACTCTTTCTCTGTACTTTATATAATACTTTCATTTCATCAATTAGTGATAACATGCAATACTATGGAGGGATAAACATGCATCAAATCAAGGAACATCGATATTCACAGATCATCAGTATTCACCATCTATCATGGCAATAGCATACCTAGCACACATACAACATACATTCACTTCTTTATTAATTCACATCAGCCCTATTCGGGCGACTGGACATACACCAGTCACATGGCCTCCATGCGACTGAGTCATGCGAATGGGGTTCTATGCGACTGAATCCTCAGTCGTGCGTCTGTACTACTATGCGAATGGGTCTATGCGACTGAACTATTCTGCGATTGGGCTTATGCGACCGAAACCCTCGATCGCATGGCCTATCGGGCGACTGAGGCTCAATCGTGCGTTTGAACCTCAATCGGGCGATTGGACATCAACTGACACTCATTCGGCCGAATGGCCCTTCAGTCGCATAACCCTAACTGGGCAGCGACTGGAGTTCTTCATGAACAGCAGTCGCGAACCCCCACACCCAAACTCGTCTTAAACCTGTTTTTAACCCAAATTGACCCTCCCAAACCTCAGGGATTCATACTAGGACATCATACAAGCATGTGTAAGTCCTAAATCATACTTTAATCACATTATCTAAGATTTCATCAAATGGGTCAAATACACACTTTTATAAAACTAGGGTTTATATGTGATCCAGCCCCAAAATCAGTTGAAAATATGTAAATGAGGGGTCCTAGAACTCACCTTAACAGGTAGAAGTTGATGAGCTTCGATTTGGCTAGTCTCACGACAAATCCGGAGCTCGGTCAGCACTTTCCCTCTCTTCTTCTCTGCTCTCTGTCGTTCTCTGCTCTCTCCCCGACTGAAAATGGGAGGAGAGTGGAGCTGCTCCCCTTTATACCCACAGCTCAGTCGCGTCTGGTCCAGGGGCGACTGGACCTTCAGTCGCATCAACACTATGCGATTGGACCCCATCTTGGAACTCTTTGACCTGTTTCATTACGTCGGAGGTCATGATTAGCTGGTACGCCTTCACCCGAATTGGCTTGGGCCTTTCCTTTCGGCTAAGGGCATCAGCCACCACGTTAGCTTTGCCCGGGTGGTAATGGATTTCACAGTCGTAGTCTTTTATTAGTTCCAACCACCGTCTCTGCCTCATATTCAGATCCTTCTGCTCGAAGAAGTACTTCAAGCTTTTGTGGTCCGTAAAGATGGTGCACTTCGTCCCGTATAAATAGTGCCGCCAAATCTTCAACGCGAAAACCACAGCTGCTAGCTCCAGGTCATGAGTAGGGTAATTAACCTCATGAACTTTCAACTGTCGAGATGCATAGGCTATCACCTTTCCTCTCTGCATTAATACACACCCCAACCCCGAGTAGGAGGCATCAGAATAAACCACCAAATCTTCACTCCCCTCGGGTAACGCCAATACTGGAGCTTGGGTCAATCTCGTCTTCAGTTCTTCAAACGCCTTCTCCTGAGCTTGACCCCATACAAATTTCACATCCTTCCGGGTCAACTTTGTCAGTGGAGAAGCAATTTTGAAAAAGTCTTGGATGAACCTTCGGTAGTAACCCGCCAAACCCAAGAAACTACGGATCTCGGATGGCGTCTTTGGAGACTTCCATTGCATTACTGCTTCCACTTTCGCCGGATCGACCATAATCCCGTCCGGATTCACCACGTGACCCAAGAATTGAACTTCACGCAACCAAAATGCGCACTTGGAGAATTTTGCATACAATTTCTCCCTTCTCAACGTTTCCAGAACTTCGCGAATGTGACCGGCATGCTCAGTCTCGCTCTTTGAATAAATCAAGATGTCATCGATGAATACAATCACTGATTTATCCAACATCGGTCGGCACACTCTGTTCATCAGGTCCATAAAAGCAGCTGGCGCATTGGTCAACCCAAACGACATGACAAGGAACTCATAGTGACCATAGCGCGTACGAAAAGCTGTTTTAGGGATATCCTGCTCCTTCGCCTTCAGTTGATGGTAGCCTGATCGAAGATCTATACGTGAAAACCAACTAGCACCCTGAAGTTGATCAAACAAGTCGTCGATCCTCGGCAAGGGGTATCTGTTCTTTACTGTCAGCTTATTCAACTCGCGGTAGTTGATGCACATCCTCATACTACCGTCCTTCTTCTTTACAAACAGGACCGGAGCACCCCAAGGTGAGATACTCGGTCGAATAAACCCCTTATCCAACAGCTCTTGTAACTGTTCCATCAACTCTTTCATCTCCATCGGGGCCAATCGGTATGGTGCCTTGGCAACAGGTTGTGCGCCTGGTACTAAATCAATCTGGAACTCGATCTCTCTGTCAGGTGGCAATCCCGATAAGTCTTCCGGGAACACGTCTGGGAACTCACACACAACCGGAACATCAGACAGTTGTGGTGCTGGCTTCTCTATATCTTTTACGTAACATAGATAGGCGTTACATCCACGCCTCATACATTTCCCCGCCACTGCCATGGAGATCACCTTCGGAATCGTAGTAACCCGATCCCCGTAAACTGTCACTGGACTACCGTCGGGCGCTGTCAAACTGATCATCTTCTTGCGACACACAATGTTCGCCTCTAAGTCCGCCAACCAATCCATTCAAAACACCAAATCGAAACCGCCTAACGTCATTGCAAATGGCTTAACTGGGAATTTGTGACCCTCCAGTTCTACATCGCAACCCTCAATTACCTCTGAAATCCTGGTGGTTTTACCTATAGCAGACTCTACATCAAACGGCACATCCACACGCCTACTACTAACGGGCAATTTGGCACAAAAAGCAGCAGAAATAAAACTCCTACTGGCACCCGAATCAAATAATACAGAGGCTAAAGTTTGGTTCACCAGAAACGTATCGGACACTACATCAGGGTCCGTCCTAGCCTCTTCCTGCGTCATCGTGAATGCTCTGGCGCTTGCCTTCGGACCTTCACTTCCCGTCTTCTTTACCCCTGAAGCCTCAGCCCTAGGCTTCCTACAGTCCCTAGCGATGTGACCAGGCTGACCACACCGGAAACATACGTTCATCCCCAGTCTGCATTCCCCACTGTGTTCTCTCCCGCATTTACCACACTTCTTTCCTCCTGAACCCGACATGACCACCCGGCGGTCATCCACCCTCGTCTTCTTATTACTCGTCGAGGCATCCCCTTGACCAAACCTCTTTCCCTGCCACTTCCTTTCCTCACTTCCTTTCTTACTGCCCTCAGCCTTTACCAACGCAGCCCGTTCATCGTACAGCCTACCAGCTAAATCCACCGCCGACCTGAAAGTACTTGGTCGGGCGGAAATCAAATGCCAACGAATTTCGGCTAGCAACCCCTGGATATACCGGTTAATCTTGCGAGACACCGGCGTCACTTGCTCTGGCACCAACCGTGCCATGTCGTTAAACTTAGTCGTGATTACTGATGGGTCATCGTCCCTGCCTCCAACTGCAGGAACTCTCTCTCAACTCTGTCCATCTCCCGACGAGGACTAAACTCCTCGATCACCATTCTTTTCAATTCCGACCACTTCATCTTCCCAATAGCTCTGCTACCCTCGGCCTGGACAATATTGTCCCACCAGCACAATGCCGTCCCGTAAACGAGTGGGTAGCAAACTTCACCTTTTTATCCTCATGACAATCGCTGATATCAAGGACCGCCTCCATTTCCCTCACCCATTGGTGAGCATCCGCAGCCGTGCCCGAACCATCAAAAGTCGGAGGCTTGCATCTCATAAATTTCCCGTAATCACAACCCCGGGCTATCTCCCGTACCTGTTCTTCCTCTTCTTCCTCTTCATCATCGGACAATACTGTTTCTGCCCCTGTCTGTTGCTGTCTACCGGAGGACCGATTCCTCCCCCGTCTCTCATCTTCCCGTACTGCCTTAATCACTTCGGTTATTACAGACGGCAAGATCGTCTGCATAACCTGATGTACCTCCTCGACAACTGCCTCTTTCACCGAGGCCCTAAAATCATCACTCTCATCCATCCCCCCCGAGGGAGTAGTATTAGGTTCTTCAGGAACCTTCTGCTCTCGTCTAGGCTTTCTCCTTATGGCTCGTGGTTCCACACCACTTCCGCCACCGCCTCCACCAAGTGGGGTTTCAGATGATCTACCACCGACCATCTTCTATCACACTGAAAGATTAAAACACTAACACGGTCATTCAAGGAAATAGCTCAGTTTATGTTAAGTACAGTAAGTCCCTAATTACAGTGGCCAGTTGTGATTAGCCACTTACTCTACTCTTCGTACCCCGAGCATCACCTATCCTGACTACATTAGTATCTCAGTCTAACAGTACACATAATTCACATCACATGCGCACATAATAACCAGTTAATCTTTAAGAAAATACCTGATGGCACGCGACTACTCAGATGGCATTCTCTTCCTTTCTGTCCCATTCTCAGTTTAAGTTTAGGTTTATTTTGAAAATTTACCCATTTTACTTAAACTTTTGCTCTGATACCAACTTGTAAGGCCCCGATCCCGGGAACCCTACAGTCGGTTTTTCATTGCATATATTTTACATAAAACAACGCATATGTTATATAATCATAACTTTACAGTTGAGCCGTTGCAGCGGAAACATTAAATCATAAACTTTTACTATGAATACTTTTGACATTTAATACAACGTAGTCCATTTACAAAACATCTGTTGTTGCATTACATTACAAAAGCGCTATTACAAGCTTTCTTTACATTGCCTAGCTATACTATGATTGCTGCTGATGCATAAGAAAACGAGGATAATCTCGTTTATTCGAATCCTCAGCAATCATAGGGTCATACAGCGACCTCTACCAAAAGAAAAAATAAAAAGAAAATATATTCTTCTTCTTTAAGAAGATATTAAATTCAAATATATATTTTTCTTCATAAAGAAGATTTCTTAAATAATCCTGTTTATCAGAATTATCAAGAAATCTAGCACTTGCATGCAACATGATGTGTTGCGCGCATTACGGACCCACAACACATGATGTGGCAGCATAATCAAAAAGTGAATGCCATCCCAAAAGAGCTGGGTAGCCGCCTCGTGCCATCCTCAGCAACACTACCTGCGAACTGGAAACACATAAAAAAAAGTCAGCGTTGCTGAGTGAGTTCTAGTTTTATGAGTAGTATATAAAAATACCCTTTTTCTGTATTATACTATATTGTACTGTATATGCGAGCACGCATCAACTGTGTGAACAAATAACGTTCGTTCTCTGTACTATATGCCTTGTCTGTAACTTTATCTTTATGTTTCACTTTCTATGTGGACCAGTGAGCGATACCCCAACTATATGCGCGATGGGAGAATGGATGTCGGGCCATCTATATGCCCGAAGGGCCAACTGTGTTCCCTCAAAAGGGCTATGTGTATTCCCCGAAGGGTTCAACTGTATCCCCCGAAAGGGCTATGTGTATTCCCCCAAAGGGTTCAACTGTATCCCCCGAAAGGGCTATGTGTATTCCCCCGAAGGGTTCAACTGTATCCCCCGAAAGGGCTATGTGTATTCCCCCGAAGGGTTCAACTGTATCCCCCGAAAGGGCTATGTGTACTATGTACAAGGCCGACCCGAACATCCGGGGCACGCCACGAGGTCCTGCCAATCTCAATTGATTGACCCTGTATGCGTCAATGGGTAGCTAGCCCGCGACACAGTTGAGCTAACGACACATAGTCGTGTAACTCCTATAGGCTTGCAAGACTTGTTACTTTTTATTAATGTTCCTTTCTCTGTCTTTATTACTCTTTCTCTGTACTTTATATAATACTTTCATTTCATCAATTAGTGATAACATGCAATACTATGGAGGGATAAACATGCATCAAATCAAGGAACATCGATATTCACAGATCATCAGTATTCACCATCTATCATGGCAACAGCATACCTAGCACACATACAACATACATTCACTTCTTTATTAATTCACATCAGCCCTATTCGGGCGACTGGACATACACCAGTCGCATGGCCTCCATGCGACTGAGTCATGCGAATAGGCTTCTATGCGACTGAATCCTCAGTCGTGCGTCTGTACTACTATGCGAATGGGTCTATGCGACTGAACTATTCTGCGATTGGGCTTATGCGACCGAAACCCTCGATCGCATGGCCTATCGGGCGACTGAGGCTCAATCGTGCGTTTGAACCTCAATCGGGCGATTGGACATCAACTGACACTCATTCGGCCGAATGGCCCTTCAGTCGCATAACCCTAACTGGGCAGCAACTGGAGTTCTTCATGAACAGCAGTCGCGAACCCCCACACCCAAACTCGTCTTAAACCTGTTTTTAACCCAAATTGACCCTCCCAAACCTCAGGGATTCATACTAGGACATCATACAAGCATGTGTAAGTCCTAAATCATACTTTAATCACATTATCTAAGATTTCATCAAATGGGTCAAATACACACTTTTATAAAACTAGGGTTTATATGTGATCCAGCCCCAAAATCAGTTGAAAATATGTAAATGAGGGGTCCTAGAACTCACCTTAACAGGTAGAAGTTGATGAGCTTCGATTTGGCTAGTCTCACGACAAATCCGGAGCTCGGTCAGCACTTTCCCTCTCTTCTTCTCTGCTCTCTGTCGTTCTCTGCTCTCTCCCCGACTGAAAAATGGGAGGAGAGTGGAGCTGCTCCCCTTTTATACCCACAGCTCAGTCGCGTCTGGTCCAGGGGCGACTGGACCTTCAGTCGCATCAA
This sequence comes from Flaveria linearis, assembly GCA_024085815.1. Taxonomy (NCBI): domain Eukaryota; kingdom Viridiplantae; phylum Streptophyta; class Magnoliopsida; order Asterales; family Asteraceae; genus Flaveria; species Flaveria linearis. The sequence goes on along the minus strand of CM044016.1, from coordinate 23,459,506 downwards.
CACTATGCGATTGGACCCCAATCGCACGTGTTCCATGCGGCTCATACTTCATTCGGGCGGTTGAACTCCAATCATGCGGTTGAGCTTCAATCGGCCGAATAGCCATGCGGTTGAACCTCCAGTCGCATAAATCACAGGCGACTGAGGCTCAGTCGCATAGCCTACCAAAAGTCAAACTTCCGGGTGTTACACAGTTCAGCATTCCAAGAACTCCTGAACAAAATGGAGTGGTGGAGAGAAAGAACAGGACCCTTATTGAAGCTGCAAAGTCAATGTTGGATGATTCAGGTTTGCCACTGACCTTTTGGGCTGAAGCTGTCAACACAGCTTGCTATGTGCACAATAGAGTGTTAGTGAATCAAAGGTTGATGAAGACTCCTTATGAAGTACTACATCATTTGGCCCCTTTGATTTCATTCTTTAAAGCATTTGGGTGTCCCTGTTACATTCTCAACACAAGCAATCCACTCTAGAAGTTTGAATCAAAGGTGGATGCAGGGTATTTTGTTGGTTATTCATCAACTTGCAAGGCATATAGAGTTTTCAACTGCAGAACAAAGATAGTTGAAGAGACTTTGCAGGTGAAGTTTAATGAATCTCCAAAGGACAAGATTCCACAAAACTCTGTGGAGTTATTTGATTTGGACATACTGCAATATGTTCCTTATCAGGCTCCAGCTGTTACTCCTGTCAACAGTTCTCCACCTGGTGGTACTGATGATGATGTAGCCAGTAATCACCTTTTCAGGTTTAGTGACCAACTGCCTGAGTCATCTAAACCTAATGCTCCTGTAGCTTCAGCAGTTCCATCCACAACAATTGCTGATGAGATTTTGTGAATCATCTACTTTATTTGAATTGCCATCTCCAACATGATTTCAAGAATCTGCATCACCATCTGTTGCTGCTGAAGGTCCTACAAACACTTGCACAGATCTCATTGTTTATCAAGAGCTGAAGAATCACCCAATATCTCAAATCATTGGTGATATCAATGCTGGAGTTTCAACAAGAAGTCAATTGTCCAATTTCTGATTCTATGCTCTCTTCATCAGTCAGCAAGAGCCAAAGAACTACCATGTTGCACTAAGAGACAATGGATGGGTTGAAGCAATGTAGCTTGAGCTTCTTCAGTTCAAAAAGCAGCAAGTGTGGGAGCTTGTTCCTTTACCCCAAGGTAAGTGTGCAATAGGCACTAAATGGGTGTTTAGGAATAAAACTGATGAAAAGGGCCAAATTGTTAAGAACAAGGCCAGGCTGGTTGTACAGGGGTTTGCACAAGAAGAAGGTATTGATTATGATGAAACCTTTGCCCCTGTAGCCAGACTAGAGCCAATTAGATTGTTCTTAGCCTATGCTGCCTTTCACAATCTTAAAGTCTTTCAAATGGATGTCAAAAGTGCCTTTTTATATGGTAAAATAAAAGAGGAAGTTTATGTGTGTCAACCACCAAGTTTTGAGGATAATAAACATCCTGATCGGGTGTATAAGCTTGATAAGGCTCTATATGGGTTGAAACAAGCTCCTAGAGCCTGGTATGAAACATTATCAAATTTTCTTCTACAATATAATTTCACTAGAGGCTCCATTGATAAAACTTTATTCATAAAGAAAGTGGGACAGTATAAGCTACTTGTTCAAATTTATGTTGATGATATTATTTTTGCATCTTCTGATCCACAGTTATGTGATGAATTCACAAAGCTAATGAAGCAAAAGTTTGAAATGAGTGCCATGGGATAATTACAGTTCTTTCTAGGTTTGCAAATCAAACAAAGGGCTGATGGAACTTTCATTCATCAGTCTAAATATACAAAAGATCTTTTGAATAAGTTTGATTTACAAAATTGTAAGCCTTGTTCTACTCCCATGAGCAGTACCACACAACTGGATGTTGATCAGAAAGGTAAAGCGGTTGATGAAACCCTTTGCAGATGTATGATTGGGTCCTTGATGTACCTTACAGCTTCTAGACCAGACATTATGTTTGCAACATGTGTCTGTGCTAGATTTTAGGCTGCACCTAAAGAATCTCATTTGATTGCAGTCAAAAGGATCTTTAGATATTTGCAAGGTACTCAATCTCTAGGACTTTGGTATTCTACTGGGCATTCTTGCAAATTAGTTGCTTTCTCAGATAGTGACTATACAGGGTGTAAAGTCACCAGAAAATCAACTTCTGGTGGATGCCAATTCCTAGGAAATTGTTTAGTTTCTTGGCAGAGTAAGAAACAAACATCAATTGCTATATCCACTGCTGAAGCTGAGTACATTGCTGCTGCAAATTGTACATCCCAGGTACTCTGGCTTCAGAATCAATTATTGGACTATGGCATTACAGAGACTAAGACACCATTACTCATGGATAGTGCTTTAGCTCTTTGTATTGTTAAAAATCCAGTCCAGCATTCTAGGACCAAACATATTGAGATCAGACATCATTTTAGTAGGGATTGTTATGAAAAAGGTCTGATTGATCCAAAGTTTGTGCCTAGTGCTGATGAGCTTGCAGATATATTTACTAAGCCTTTAGACAGTGCCACTTTTCAAAATCTGGTGCTAAGGCTTGGTATGCTGCAGCTGGAATAAATTGACTGATACTAGTGCTGATCAGCCAAGTACTGATGAGCATTAGTATACAAAAGTCAAATATAAGTACTGATGAGTTATTTAGTCTCAGCATTTTCATAACTACTGAAGACTAAAATACTTCAAAGTACTGAAGTGCATTATTTGTTGCAAACAGCTGATGTAGTTACAACTAATGATGTGGTTATAACTACTGATGCCTAGTTTTCATAGAAAAGTACTGAAGAACAAATTTGTTCACAAGTACTGATATGTAATCTTACACAAGTACTGAAGACAACACTTGTTCACAAGCTCTGAAGAATAAATATTCACAAGAGCTGAAGGCCAATGAAACATCTGAAATTCAGACAAAGTCTGATGAGTAAATGTTGAGGTCAGAATGAAACAACTGAATTGACGACAACAACTGATGAGTAAATTTTACTCTTCAGCTGATTTCAATATCTGTTGTTTCATATCCAAACAACTGAAGGACAAAACCATGTCTTTAGTAGTTTTACAACTAGTGATGACTAACACCAAGTCCTTTGCAGTTTACAACAACTGAAGCAAAACCATGTCTTCAGTAGTTTACAACTACTGATGACTAACACCAAGTCTTCAGTTGTTTACAACGTCTGAAGATGAAAACCATATCTTCAGTAGGTCTTAACTACTGATGATTAATAACAAGTCTTCAGTCATTTACAACCTCTGAAAGCAAAACCATGTCTTCAGTAGTTTACAACTACTGATGACTAACACCAAGCTTTCAGTCGTTTACAACCTCTGAAGGTTAAAACAATGTCATCAGTCGTTTCCAACAACTGATGACTAACACCAAAACCTTCAGTCGTTCCATTTCAGCAGTTTCATAACCATTATAAATACCTAACCCTAACTTCAGAGTTTTTCATTCTCTCATAACCTAACATTCAAAAACTCTGAATCCTCTCTCCTACCATTAACGGCGACCATGCAGCTCAAACCCAGACACAACTGTGTTGCCTACCTTACCAAATCACCATTTTGGACCAAGTTCGACAATGCCATTGATCTCATGGTCCATTCCCAATACAAAACGGCCTTTCTTCTTAACCCGACCATTCATGCCGAATCCCTTCATCAGTTCTGGACGAACGTCACCCTCACTGGGGAGAATGACACCGAGGTCTCTCTCCAGTCATTCATCAACAACCAGAAGGTGGTCATCACTCCTGAAATCCTTCGCCAAACCCTAAAACTGAATGATGCCACCTTCCCCACCGGATATCCAAAGGACACAACTGATCTATCCTTTGCCCACCATGGATACCTGGGTGACCTCAGTGCTTCTACCATCCTCAAGAAGCATTTCCATGATGCGGAACGCCTTATTTTTCACATGGTGAATGTCTGCTTAGCCCCTAAGACTTCTTCTTGGGATCAAATGTCATCTAGGTGGCAGCAGGTATTATTCTCTATCCTTGAGCAACAAAACTTAAATTTTTCTGAAATCATATTTTTAGAACTTAAGGATATGGCCCCAAAACCTCTTGCTAACCGATGGATACTATATCGACTTCATTATGGCCATTATAGAGAACCAGCTAAATGCTGAGGGACTTGTTGGCCTTGGAGTCCCTGTTATGGCTGTATTGCCTGAAGTATACTCCAGGCACAACTCTGACCAAACACTGAAACAGGCTGCCAAGCTGCGAAAACCCAAGCAGCTTGAACCCACAGCCTCCACCTCCAAATCCAAAGTCCCTACCAAAACCAAAAACAAAAAGCCCAAAAAGGCTACTCAGGGAGATGAGTCCCCTGAGGATGCCCCTGCACAACAAACGCAAGAAGTAATTACTGGTATTAATCCCCCAGTAGTTACAAGGACTCCACCAACCTCAACCTCTCAGGAATCCTCTCAACAGGATCCTGATGCAACCATTTCAGGGGCAGCCACACATCTGGAACCTTTCTCACTTGAGGAGGTTGCCATTGAAATGCACCAATCTCCCCGGGTGCACACTGCTTCACTCTAATCTCCTACTGCAACCGCCCCTCAAAGCCCTACAATTATTATAGCAAAAGTGTTGACTCAGCTCAACACTCCACCCTCTCCCCAGGCACCTATCACAACTGGGAAAACCCCAACCAATGAGAGGGAGGTTACAAGTGTTGCTGAGAACCCCCAGCACAGGGATTATCATGTTCAATCTCCCAATGTGGCAGAGGAGATAAGAACATCTAGTGAGGCTGCCACTTCTCTTGCCTCAGCACATGAACAGGATGAAGCTGGTACCATATCTAAGTCCTCACCAGAGGCAACTGCTGATGAAGGATTTAATCCTAAGGCAGGAAGTCCCCAGTACCAAGAACAAGGAGCACATGTGTATACTGAGCCACACTTAGCACATGTACATCCTGATCCAATCAGGAGGTCAGGTGATTCAGCTACAGCTGATGATGACCTGGGCTTCTTTTATGATGTTCTAGCCCAGAGCACTATTCTTGAGGAGGAGGTAAGTAGATTAAAAGAGCTACTTGCCAACCTCTCTTAAGAATCAAGTCCATTTGCCACCATAATAACCCAACAGATGGCACCTTCATCTGAAGGTCTCACAAACACAGAGCCACTCCTAAAATCTCGACCACCAGCCTCTGCTTCTGGCACTATTTCTCAGGGACAGAACCCCCTGAGTAAATAGCTGATATCTTTCAAAATTCCCTGCCTCTCATCACACCCATTATCACTAACATTGTGATTAAAACCCTTGATGAGAGGCTTTCCTTAACTATTCAGCCAATGGTGGATGATGCTGTAGCAAAGAAGCTTTCTGACAGTCAAACCCTTGCAACCAATGCAACCAAAAAGAGGGAGACTCAGTCAGTGAAAGCAATCAAGAGGAAGAGGATTGAGGAGGAGAAAGAGAAAGGAGTTGAAAAGGAGGTGGAAACTGAGATGGAGTTGGTCGTGGAGACTGAGAAAGAGAAGGAGGTTGAGAAGGGATCTGACATGGAGAAAGTGACTGAAAGTGCAAAAGACTTTCATGTCACATACAAGAAAAAGAAGGGAGAGAAGGAGTCTGAGAAGAAGTTGGATGAGATGATAAAGGAAGCTGATGCCCAACACAACCGATCAATGGATAACATCATTGATCAGTTATTTAGCCAGGGTTTTGATACTAAACAACTTGACTCAGAGATCCGGAAGTTAGAGGTACAAGACATAGAAAACCGATGGACTTGCTATAGCCAAGAAGAGAAGGAGAGACTTGAGGCTATGGCAAGATTCACTTCGAAGTATCTGGGGAGATCAGTCCTGGAGATGAAGTCATGGCCCAGGGACAGCATCTTGGCAATAACCACCAAGATCTGTTCGTCTGAGGTATTTACCAAGGGACTGGTCATAGAAGCCCTAAGTGAAGCCAGTGCAGGGAACAGGAATGATCTAGTCAAGCAAACCAAAGCCTCACTTACATCCAAACTACTAGAAAAGCCTGCCCAATCTCCCACACCAAAATAATCCACATCAAAACCTACAAAACCAACTCCCTCACCCACAAAACCAATAGTCGATGATGCACCCTTGATGAGGAAGAGAAGGGTGTTGAGGCTAGAAGAAGAAGTAGAAGAAGATGATGAGGAAGAAGATAGGCTGCCAATCTCGACTGTCATGTCATTGCCTAAGGCCAAAAGTCTCATTCTAACAATTACTCCTGAGCTCCAAAGACAAACAGTTAAAGTGAAGCTAGAAGAAGAAGAGCATCACAAACTATATGATGAGGAGTTGTTGAGAAGGGTAGACAAAGCATATGCAGCCTCCTCATCAATCATAAACATGAGGAAACAAGCTCAAAGACTATACACTCTCAGACAAACATTCCAATATCAAAAAGAGAGAGTGAGGATTTGGCCTGATCCCAGGGTGTCTCACAAGATCCAAAAGAGAAACATTCCTCAGAGATACAATGGGCAAGTGAAAAAGATTGTAGATGTAGTGATCATACTTGCCATTGTAGTATCACCCTAGGAGATCCTTGAAGATTTCAGGAAGGCCTATACATCCAACATGCCCCCACAAAAGATGCTGCAAAACAGAATGGTGAAGAAGGGGTTGGTGTATAAGAGGCTTGAGGAAATCAGGAAGGATGAGCTCCACTTACTACTAGAGGGTAATCACCCTGATGAGTTTGCATATAGAGAGATTACAATAGTGGAGCTCAAGAATGGTAAACAGGTCAAATTTCTTTCTGAGTTCTATGGGCCTGAAGGATTCTTTGAGGGAGAGGCAGAAGAGCTCACCATGGAGGAACAGATTGTATTTTTGGAAGCCTACACCAGAGAATCATATAGGTTCATAGTTGGGAAGTAGGTCTCATGGATGGGGTAACAGCTCTGTGTCCAGTTCCCCAAGACAGAGTTCCCATCCATCCTTTGCCAATCAGATCTTTGAGACTTCTTCCCAGGCCTGTGCTGATATGGGTCATTCTGAGCAGATCCAGAAGAAAAAGACCAATCATTCTGCCTCAATAAGTGGGACATTCAATAAGCTTAAAGGTTTTGGCTGCATTGGTTCAGGGTGAGTTTGTTGGACCAAAAGAACCAATGAGCCAGATCAGAAAAACCTTTAAGTCCCACAAGACATCACAACAACTGCTGAAGGCCTCATCAGTTGTTTGACAAAGACTGAAGACTTCATCAGCTGAAGACTAAAGTACTGAAGATCATCAGCTGAAGACTAACGTACTGAAGACCATCAGCTGAAGTACAAAGACTGAAGACAAAGACTGAAGACATCAGCTGATGACAATAACTGAAGACATCAGCTGATGACAACAACTGAAGTTCAAGTCTGAAGTCCAAGTACTGAAGCCTTCAGAGTTTGTCACAACAGCTGAAGAAGTATTCTTCAGTTGTTGTGATGGTTTCCTTTCAGACTTTTCTTTTCAGTAGTTTCATTTCTATTTCAGTACTTGTAAAATGACTGAAGAGCATGTTCTTCAGTCGTTGTAGTATCAGTAGTTTCTTATCAGTAGTTGTAGAGATAGTTTACACTTGTCTTTTGTAAGAAGATGTCAGCTGTTTGACATCTTCAGTAGTTGTGTAACTATCAGTAGTTTGTTATAATAACAGTTAGATGTCACTGTCAAGTGACATCAGCTGACGTCATCTTTCCCTATAAAAGGAAAGATGACCTAATTGTAATTTGCTGAAGCTTATATTGAATGAAATACATCTTTTGTGCAGAAACTCTGTCTTATTCTATAACTGTACTGTTACATTGCTATATCTCTTGTGTTCTTGTTTGAATTTGTCTAATTCGTGTACTAATTCCGCTACAAATCTAATCTAATTGATCAAACTAGATGCTGAGATCCTTTCACAAAAGAAGTAGGGACTTCAATCAAGGGGATTTTAGCCTCTTCATGGGCAATGGAACTAAAGTCAAAGTTGAAGCTCGTGGGGACTACATCCTAAAACTTCCAAGTGGCTTGGATGTAATTTTGAAGAATGTTTTGTATGCTCCTAGTTTGACTAGGAACATTATTTTTGTATCCCAATTAAGACATTATGATTATGTATTATCTTTTGATGAAAATGATATTTATGTTTCTTTAAATGATATGTTCTATTTTAAAGCTATTCCCATTAATGGTATTTATGAATTGGTTCATGAAAATGCTTTAAATAGTTCATTGTACCAAACTTACACCAAGAAACTCAAGTTGGATTTGAGTGATACCTATCTTTGGCATTGTCGTCTTGGTCATATAAACAAGAAACGTATACAAACACTTTAAAAGAGTGGTCTTTTAAAAACAAATGAATGTGATTCATTTGATGTATGTGAATCTTGTTTACAAGGAAAAATGACTAAGGCACCCTTTAATGGAACTAACGAAAGGGCAAAAGATTTATTAGGAATCATACATTGGATGTATGTGGTCCTTTTAAGCCAATGACTAGGAATGGTGAAAGATACTTCATTACCTTTACCGACGATTATAGTCGCTATGGGTATGTGTACTTATTAAAGCACAAAGACGAAGCTTTTGAAACGTTCAAAATCTTTAAGAATGAAGTAGAAAATCAACTCAACAAGTCGATTAAAGTTCTCCACACCGATAGAGGAGGTGAATACCTAAGTGATGCTTTTCAAGATCATCTTAGGAGTTATGGGATTGTCCCACAACTCACTCCACCTGGAACACCATAACATAATGGTGAGTCTGAGAGGAGGAATCGAACCTTATTGGATATGGTCCGATCTATGATGGCTAGAAGCACATTGCTTCTATCATTTTGGGGTTTCGCTTTGCTCTCCGCGGCCCATATTCTAAATATGGCCCCAACCAAAAAGGTGGAAAGGACACCCTTTGAAATATGGCATGGAAGAGTTCCATCCCTATCATACTTAAGGGTCTGGGGTTGTGAGGCTTATGTTAAGACTCCCACCCAAAACAAATTAGAAGTCCGATCCACCAAGTGTATCTTTGTTGGATATCCTAGAGATTCTATGGGATATTATTTCTATGATCCACTGGAACAAAAAGTGTTTGTTGCCAGAAAGGGTGAGTTCTTAGAAGCAAAGTTCCTTATGGAAGAAACTAGCAGTAGAACAGTGGATCTTGAGGAGGATCAAGAACCACAACCCGATGCACGTTTGGTTGAAACAAGCACTCAACATGAGGATGTTGGGGATGATCAAGCGGTTGATCAGTACACACAAAACATTCGCAGAAGTGGTAGAACTAGTAATCCACCTGAAAGATACAGATTTTTCATAAATGGATGCTATGTGGTAGATTCAGATGAGCCAACCACATACCATGATGCAGTGTCCAATTCGGATTGTGACAAATGGTTTGAAGCCATGAACGTTGAGATGCAATCCATGTATGACAATCAAGTTTGGGAACTTGTTGTACCACCTCTTAATTCCAAGGTAGTTGGAAGTAAGTGGGTTTTTAAGAAGAAAACAGACATGCATGGAAACTTGGATACTTACAAAGCTAGACTTGTAGCAAAAGGCTTCACTCAAACTCAAGGTGTTGATTATGATGAAACCTTTTCTCCTGTCGCTATGCTTAAGTCAATTAGGATATTATTTGCCATAGCCGCATATTATGACTATGAGATATGGCAAATGGATGTCAAAACCGCTTTTCTAAATGGGTATCTTGAGGAAGATGTCTATATGGTTCAGCCTGAAGGTTTTGTCAATCCCAAACATCCTAATAAAGTGTGCAAGTTAAAGAAATCAATCTATAGATTGAAACAAGCATCAAGAAGCTGGAATCACCATTTTGACGAGGAGGTAAAGAAATTTGGCTTCATCAAAAACGCTGATGAGGCTTGTGTGTATAAGAAGGCTAGTGGGAGCACAATAACTTTCCTAGTATTATATGTCGATGACATTCTACTATTTGGGAATAACGTTCCAACAATGGAAGGTGTAAAAGCCTGGCTTGGAAGCTTTTTTTCCATTAAAGATCTTGGTGAAGCCGCCTATATTTTGGGAATAAAGATCTATAGGGATAGATCAAGGTGGTTGATTGGTTTAAATCAAAGTGCATACATTGATAAAATCTTGAAAAGGTTCAAGATGGAGAACTCTAAGAAAGGAACGGTACCTATTCAAAGAGGAACGATATTGAGTACGACTCAATGTCCTAGCTCAAAGGATGAGCAGGATAACATGAAGGCAATCCCATACGCATCTGCTATTGGATCCATCATGTATGCAATGATATACACTCGGCCGGACGTTTCATGCGCCTTGAGCATGACAAGCCGATACCAGTAAAATCCTGGAAACAATCATTGGATGGCTGTTAAGAACATACTTAAGTACCTGAGGAGGACTAAAGATATGTTCCTAATCTATGGATCTGGTGATGAGGAACTCATTGTAAAAGGTTACACGGATGCGAGTTTCCAAACCGATCGTGATGATTCACGATCACAATCGGGATACATTTTCATTCTGAATGGAGTAGCGGTCTCTTGGAAGAGCTCTAAACAGGATGTGGTGGCTTTATCAACTACAGAATCTGAATACGTGGCCGCCTCATTGGCAGCTCAAGAAGCTGCATGGTTGAGGAAATTCATTACCAATCTAGGGGTTGTCCCTTCCATTCAGGAACCCCTATAGATCTTTTATGATAACGAGGGTGCGATTGCTCAAATCAAGGAACCTCGTGCTCACCAAAAGACTAGGCACATTGAGCGGAGATTCAACTACATACGAGATGAAGTTAAGAAAGGAAAGATATGTATTCGCAAAGTTCACACAGATCAAAATATAGCAGATCCTCTTACGAAGCTCCTAGAAAAGGCAAAGCATGAAGGTCATACCTGTGCCATGGGACTTCGATGTTCTAGTGATTTGATTTGATCTGTAATTTCGTATTTGGATATTTGGAACTCTCTTATTACTTGAATAAATTATTTGGTTATAATATCTCAATAAATGTTCCAATTTAGCATGTTTAATCCATGGGTAAATAGTTTACTCTAAATGTCCGTAGTCGTTCATATTTGTGGGAACAAGTATGAGGGTAAGATTATTATGAATTTGGAGGATATTCATAAGGATGAATATAGAGCAATTGGTTGCTACCAAAGTTCATAGATATTTGTGGGATACCAAATATTGGACTAACCCGCATCTCAAATTTTACAATATGGAATCTTCTAGATTGATCATAAGTAAATTTGAGTAAAAGGCGAATATCATTTGGTATCCTCAGACCTGAGATACTTATTGGGTTTTGATATTCACCAAGTGTTATACCTTGAGCTAGTTCTTCACAGCCCTGAAATAATGGACAGTACATAAGGCTATGTTCAGGTGTGACACGAGGTGTTTGTGAGAAACGTATGTAGTCAAGACGGAATTTGTTCCTCTTATTCGTTGAGAGCAAGATGTCTAAGGCCTGATTAAGTTAAATCAACAAGGAATGATCATTCTGTGTCCTTGGATTTAACATGACGTCTGTAACAAAAGGATAAATGATTGATTCACCTAAATCATTTCAAGTAGGATACTTGAATGGGATGATGTTATTGAATGGCTATAAGTCATGCGTATTAAAGGTAGTAAACCGTTGTTAGGCGGTATTTACTGCTTGCATCAATCTTCTATGAATCTTGTGCAAGTGGGAGATTGTAGGATTCTATATGCCCAAGACACGTAGAATATTGATGCGGTTAGTACGTTATGATCCAAGTCGGGTTATACCCAATAACAAGCTTAGCAAACACCAATTAATATTTAATTGATGATATGATCATGCAATTAAATATTTACACCAATTTAGAAAATGGGTTTTCTAAATAAGTTGCATATGAGAAGGAACAACTTATTAGAATATTTTGTTCAATAATATTATTTGAAGTGTTATTTAAGTAAGTTAGATAACATCAAATAATAATGAGAGTGTATAACTTATACAATTAAAAGGTTAATTGTATAACTAGTTACAAGACTAGTTTAAAATGTGTGTGTGTTTGGTTTAAAGGGGGAAACCCCTTTTGAAATCAAACTTTCGGTCGCCCCCCCTTTTATTTTGATTGGTTCTTTTCCTTCTTGAGAATACACACATTTACTAGTCTTGCACTCCACATCTCTCATCTCACTCATACATGCAAAATCACAAAAGAAACTCAAATCTCTCTCTCAAAACTCACGATTTTCAGCAGGGTTTTTGGAGAGTTTTTGGAGTGGTTTTGGTGTCATTCTCCCTAGCAAGAAGAGTTTGCTATAAAGCTTGGGGTATACAAGCTTGAGAGGACCTCCATTAGTGCCTTAGTCGTTCTTCTTGGACCATATCATCCTCCATTTTCGTCACTTTTGTTGCTGAAAAGTAGTTTATGGCAGCCCTCTTTATGGCTGTCCATAATGTGTGGTTTGTCTTATCATAGCTAGCATTATTCACATATTAAAGATCCTCTTGTTCTTGGGTTTGTTTAAAACTTATAACATCAAAATAGAACTTGAAATTTTCTGCTTATAAACAAGGTTATAAAGCTATTATTCCGCTGCATTTTACAAAGTTTAAATGGTTAAACTATGTATCTTGTTCTAACAAACCCTAACAAAAACATGGGTTCGAATAATATATACCTTCTTGATTCTTGAAGCTGCTCAGAACTTTGAATCCTGAGTGAGACAAATTCCATCTGGTCAACTCATTTCCAATCACACCATATACAACTAACAACACTGCTAACTCCTCAGATTCATCATCCAATTAGTCATCTTGCCACTGTTACACAAGTAAAAATTAAGAAAATAATGAGAGTTGAATAAACGTATATACGCACACATATAAATACAAACTAAATAGTTCCAAACATACAAATAATTATTCATTGGTATAACATCAAACTTTGATCAATATAGAAACAAAATTTTATGTATGAAAACAATCTCCGCGCTAGATCAGACAATAGTGATGGCTTCAAGTTGTGATAATGCTTCAAGTAACTTAGTGGCTTGAACCCTAAAAGCCACATGTTTCATGTTGATATTTTCTTGATTGATGAAAGCTCTTTAATGGTAAACATGATATCCTCAGTGTACAGCATTTGCTATAGTCAGTTAATATTATTACATCTAAACAAAGGCATTGAAACATAAATTGCTACAAATCCTCAAACAACATGTGCCTGTTACCACAAAGTTTAACATTATGTAGAATTTGTAACTTACTTTTTGTAATTTGAAAAACGCCTTATAAGTTCTTTCACATATGCTCCAAATTCAGCACAAATGAGTTATGTTTTAGCTTGCAGAACACCAGACAATGGGTGGAGCTACCATATGATAAGGCTTCCTTTAGTTAATATCTCATCTACACATACCTTTTTAGTGAACACAAACACAAATGTGGATTTGTTGAAACCTAATTTTAAAAATTGGAACGAAATTAACTTTACAATTGAATCTATTGATATAAGAGCAATAAAACTTTGTTACAAATCAAATTAAGATGTTAGGAACCCTAATTAATCGAAGAACCATCAAATAGGGAAAGAAGCTGGTATAACTAAAACAAATTCAAGCGATGGTGGATCTGGAATCATCAATGTTGGAAATCGTACTTGAAAACTACATTTTAGAAATCAAACCTGGATCTTTTAATCAAACCTTAAAATCAGCTAAACGATCACCGGCTTCTTGATTTAGCACAGAGAGAAAGGAGAAACTTTCTTGAGGTGCTCTTCTCGATTTACATGTGATGATTTTAAGAAAGTTAAGGTTATTTGAATTTTGAATCACCCATCAGAGATGGGGATAGGCGGGATATGTTAGTTTTGAGGGCATGTGCATTGTGCAAAAAGAGTAGTAAAACTCTTATTTTTAAGAGTTTTTGGCAAATTACCTTGTTGTCCTTCCTATATACATTATATAGTAGTAATAGATAATATATATATATATGTATATATGTATGTATGTATGTATGTATGTATGTATATATACACACACATTATGCACACACACCCAATATGAAAATCACACGCACACCTGCTGACACACACTCATGCACATATTATGTTTAATATTATATGCTCAGACTTAAAATACCCATGCATATCACCCTCACTATTTGTAGAACCACATGCCCACTTAATCCAAACCCCAAACTCATACAACCACCCTTAAATGCATAAACTTATTACACACACACACACACACACACACACACATATATATATATATATATATATCATGCGTACTTCCATACATGTGTCCCAAATTCCAAGCACACATATGATAATATGCATAAACCCACAAACATACATACATCTAGGCACACATAAGCATTCAATTACAATCCACAATCTACCATGAAAGCAACCATCCATACATAACCACATGCACTATCATATAAGCATATATATGGACAAGAACATATACATACATACATATGCAGAAAACATATACCTACATACTTATGCAGAAAAACATACATGTACATCCATACACAGAAAAACATACGCATACATACATACGCCAAACATATACGCACATACATACGCCGAACATATACACAGTCGTCCCCCCTGTTTGCATGAATGCACAGCAGCCTTTGACGGTTGTGTGTGCTCTTGTGTGTACTCCCCACAGGACCAAAGCAATCCACACGTCACACACACATATTCCCGATTACCATAACACCCGCACACGCAACCAATCCAAGTAAGTCGAACTGCACAATGTAGATTATGAGAAATGAACAAGGAGGAAACGTAAGAAATTTATCGTGCAGAGCAACAGTGATTGGCGATCACTACTGGAGGCGTCGCTATGATGAAACAACACGAGCTATCGGTCGAAGATGGAACGGTTCGCTGGAGGTGGTTGCCGAAGTTACGGTGGTTGTTCGGATCAACGGAGTTACAATAACCAATCATGAAGACCGCCGATTGATTCACCGTGTCACACAAAAAGAGTCGCCGGAGATGGTTGCTTGACCGATGGCAGTGGTGGCTTGCTGATGCGTGATGGTAGGGAACTTTCAACGGTGGGTTTTAGGGTTGCGTGGAGGAGATGATCGAGGGATGGATTTGGATTCACTTATATTAGACAATAATAATTTTGTCAACTGACAATTGGGGTCCCTTATTTATGTATAGGTATACTGTTAGTTAACTTAGTAGTTTTAGTTAGTTCATGTTAGGTTAGAGTTAAGTAATAATAATAGGTACTAATAAATCACAATAATAGTAATAACCACTTGCTAAGTTAGGGATAAGTAATAATAATAAATAATAATGATAATAATAATAATCACCTGCATTCATTACAACTAGATTTAATAATATCAAGTGACGAACAAACGTTTAGATAACAGAACGATGTTAACCTGAAAATATACGGGTTGTCACATCATCCCCTTGTTGAAGGAATTTTCATCTTGAAAATTAGAACATTGGATTTAGCGAAGAACAATAGATGCAATAACTGATTGCGTATCCAGGACGGTTTCCAAGAAACCTTGAAACAAGTTCAAATGAGAGACTTTATGAAGGTTTAGGTTTCGTGAGAGTTGTGACATCATCCCCTTGTTGAAGGGAATTTCATCTCGAAATGGAAAGAAAAGATATCTTAAAGATGATACCTTAAGAAGTAGATGCCTGATCGTTGAAAAATTGTGGATACTTTTTCATCATTTGATCCTCGTGTTCCCAGGTAAACTCTGGTCCACGCTTTGAATTCCATCTAACGCGCACAATAGGAATTTTCTACGCTTTAAGGTTTTTACTTCTCGATCCATTATTTCAACTGGTTCTTCAATGAAATGAAGTTGTTCATCAATCTCTAGTTCCTCTAATGGAATGACAAGTGATTCATCAGCTAGACACTTCTTCAGGTTTGAAACGTGGAACACATTATGAATGCCATCAAGTTCCGCGGGTAAGTCTAGCTGATAAGCTACTGGACCAATCCTTTTGAAAATCTCAAACGGTACAACATATCTAAGGTTAGCTTTTCATGCTTTCCAAAGTGTATCACACCCTTCCAAGGTGAAACTTTTAACAACACCTTGTCACCAACTTGAAACTCCAAAGGCTTTCTCCTTTGATCTGCGTAACTCTTCTGACGATCATGAGCTGCCACCATACAGTAAAGAATCTGAATAATCTTCTCTGTGGTTTCGTGAATAAGTTTCGGACTAGTTAACTGACTATCACCAATTTCAGTCCAACAGAGAGGTGATCTACACTTTCTATCATAAAGTGCCTCAAATGGTGCGGCTTTGATGCTCGTGTGGTAACTGTTGTTGTAAGAGAACTCAACCAAAGGCAGATGGGTTTCCCAACTCTTCCCAAAGTCAATAACGCAAACCTAAGCATATCTTCTAGGGTTTGTATCATGCGTTCAGTCTGACCATCTGTCTGTTGATGATAAGTCGTGCTCATATCCAGACATGTGCCCAGTGACTTCTGCAGTGACTGCTAAAAGTGTGAAGTAAATCGCGCATCATGATCAAAGATGATCTAAAATGGCAAGCCATGTCGTGACACAATCTCCTTCAAATAAATCTGTGCTAGTTATCCATTTTATAAGTCTCACGAATGGCCAAGAAATGTGCTGACTTGGTCAAACGATCCACTATCACCCAAATAGTATCGTTTCTAGTCTGCGAATAAGATAACTTTGTGATGAAATCCATGGAAATATTCTCCCATTTCCACACTGGAGTCTCTAGTTGCTGAAGCAAACCTGACGGTTTCTCGTACTCCACTTTGACCTTATAGTAAGTCACACACTTTGACACGTAAGTGGCGAATTCAGCCTTCATGTTAGGCCACCAGTAAATGACCTTCAGATCCTTATACATCTTGTCACATCCAGGATGTACCGAATAACGAGACTTGTGAGCTTCGTCCATCACCAATTCTTGGAGATTCTCGAACATTGGAACCCATACCCTGTCTTCAAAGTAACGAAGACCATTTGACTTCTCCTGAAATAATTTCTCAGCTCCTCTGAGAGACTTTAACTTCATGTTCTGTTCCTGTAATGCCTCAGCCTGGGCATTCTTAATCTGTGATGGTAGTTTAGAATGAATCGTTAATTACAATGCACGAACACGACGAGGCTTTAGGGTTTCCTTGCTACTAAGGGCATCGACTACTACGTTAGCCGTCCCTGGATGATACTTGATGGCACAGTCATAATCATTCAGTAGTTCGAACCGTCATCACTGTCTCATATTCAATTCCTTCTGTTCGTAAATATGCTAAAGGCTTTTGTGATCTATGAAGATCATACACTTGGTTCCATATAGGTAATGCCTCCAGATCTTGAGTGCGAATACTATAGCTCCCAACTTATATCATGAGTTGTACAGTTCTTTTCATGTACCTTAAGCTGTTTTGATGCATAAGCTATCACTTTCTCGCGTTGCATCAACACACAACCCAAACCCTGGATTGACTCGTCGTAATACACCACGAAGTCGTCTGTTTCTTCAGGTAAGGCCAAGATCAGTGCACTACATAATTTATCCTTAAGCACTTGGAAAGCCGCTTCTTCCTTGCTACCCCACTTGTAGATTGTTCCTTTATGAGTTAGGACAGTCAAAGGTTGTGCCAGTTTGGAGAATCCTTCTATGAAACGCCGATAATAACCTGCTAATCCAAGAAATTGGCACACTTTAGTAGACATCATCGGCGCCGGCTAATTCTTGATTGCCTTAATCTTAGACGGATCAACATGGATGCCATTCTCACTAACCACATGCCCTAGGAATTGTACTTCTCTCATCCAGAAGTCACACTTGGAAAACTTGGCATATAGCTGCTTGGTTTTTAGAAGCTCTAGAATAGTCCTTAAGTGTTCCTCATGTTCCTCCCTATTCTTGGAATAAATGAGTATGCCATCAATGAAGACAATAACAAACTTGTCTAATAGGGTTTGCAAACACGGTTCATGCGATCCATAAAGACTGTAGGAGCGTTCGTCAAACCAGAGAGCATGACTGCAAACTCAAAGTGTCCATATCTAGTTCTGAAAGTTGTTTTGGGTATGTCTTCCTCTCGAACCCTAGGCTGATGATATCCAGACCTCAGATCAATCTTCGAATAGTAACTTGATCCTTGCAGTTGGTCAAACAGGTCATCGATACATGGAAGAGAGTAACGATTCTTTATGGTAACCTTGTTCAACTATCGGTAATCAATGCACATCCGGAAGGTTCCATCTTTCTTTTTCACGAATAACACAGGTGCTCCCCAAGTTGAAGAACTTGGATGTATGAAACCCTTGTCTAACAGTTCCTATAACTGTTTTGACAATTCCTGGAGTTTGTTCGGTGCCAAACAATATGGCGCCCGAGCAATAGGGGCAGCTCCTAGTATCAACTCGATCTGAAACTCTACTTTCCTGTGTGGAGGTAGGACAGGAAAGTCCTCGGGAAATACCTCAGGAAAATCTTTAACAATAGGAATATCTTCCAGTCGCTTCTCTTCGGTGGTCTTTTCAGTAACTAGGGCTAGAATGGCTGAATGCCCTTTCCTCAGACACTTCTAAGCTTTCATGTAAGAGATGATGCCGACCATAGCACCACTCTTATCGCCTTCCACCACGAGTATCTTTCCATTAGGCAAAGGTAATCGAATGAGTTTCTCATGACAAATGATTTCGCTTGGTTCCTGGACAACCACTTTATGCCGACCACGACGTCGAAGCTACTGAGTGTAATAGATAGAAGATCAATATAGAAATCATGCCCAGACAGACTTATCTTACAACCTCGATATATATGAAAAGACACTATGATCTGACCGTCAGCTACTTCTACCGTATAGCTCGTGTCTAAGGCTGTAGAGTTAACATCTAGTAATCGACTGAACTTATGCAAAATGAAACTCCTATTAGCACCAGAATCAAACAGCACATATGCAAAACAACCATTGACGGGAAATTTACCCGTTACAATAGAAGGATCATTACGAGCCTCACCTAAACCATGACGAAGGCTCTACCTTTGGCACCACCATTGCCATTACCCTTTCCATTGACATTGTCATTGCAGTTATCAGCTCCATTACCACCACTATTGTTTTTCTTCAATTTAGGGCAGTTCCTCTTGATGTGTCCAGTCTGTCCATACTCGTAGCAGCATGTTTGTTCCCCCTATTGCACTGGCTGCTTAGCTGCTAAGTTCACAGGGTAGTTCTTAGCATCGTGGCCAAATTTACCACATCTCTCACAAGTGTTCTTGTTGTGTAAGGCCCCATTTCTGGGAACCTCACAGTTGGTCATTCATAGCACTAAACATACATAATAATATATATTTCATAAAACATTGCAGCGGAATTAAATTAACAAAAGCCCATTCATTTGATTAATAAATTACTGTGGTTATGCAATACAACATTGTTAGGTTACAAAAGAAAACATCTGTTAATTGCATTATAAAACAACAATAATCATATGTGTGAATGGATGCCAATCTTGCCCTGCCGAGTAGCCTTCCCCGGTGCCATCCTCAGCAAATTACCTGCCAACTGAAAATGCATAAAAGTCAGCGTTGCTGAGTGAGTTCTAATTTCATACGTATCAATATACCTTCTGTGTTTTATATATAAAGTATACCATTCCAAGAAATACTTTTACCTTCGTATATGAGCACTCATCATACGTATATTCAAACAATATTCATTGCTTATTTCGTTCTTTCATACTTTCAACACTATCTTTAGTCATCGTATACACTCTTTTATTTCATTCTTTTCATTAACATTTGCTGACATATACATACTTTCTTTTTGTACTTTAAACTCTCTTTTACTTTCATTCTCCTACTTTTGTATCGTACTTTACATCATTCTTTTACTTTCTTACTTTCTTTTCGTACGTTACGTCATTCTTTTACTTTTATACGGATCGATGTACAATACCCTGAACATTGTGCACGAAGCTGATGTTGGGCCTGTGGTCTACAATTAGACCACGAACATTATGCACGAAGCTGACCTAGTCACCTAGGGCAAGTCATCTCTCCTTTTCATCCGGACCAATGTGCAATACCCCGAACATTATGCATGAAGCTGATGTCGGGCCTGTAGTCTACAATTAGACCATGAAGATTATGCACGAAGTTGACCCAGTCACCTAGGGCATGCCACAAGGTTCCCGTCAATCTCAATGATTGACCCTGTATGCATCCTTCAGCTTATTAAAACCGCACACAGTTGAGCTAACGACAACATGGTCGTGCACCTCCTTTCTATTTGCTTGCAAGCCGTTCTTTCTTTCATTACGTTTTACTTTTCATCTTTGTT
The DNA here is from genome assembly GCA_024085815.1 of Flaveria linearis. NCBI lineage: Eukaryota > Viridiplantae > Streptophyta > Magnoliopsida > Asterales > Asteraceae > Flaveria > Flaveria linearis. The sequence continues at coordinate 23,439,148 of CM044016.1, read as the reverse complement.
ATCTTTCACTTCGTTGCGTTATACTTTACGTTTATTCATACATTCGTCATACTACGTAAAGTAATAACATAATACTTAACGTATATTATATTATAATATATACGTTTTGAAAATCATTAAAAGATAACACATCATACACATATTCATATCATACATTCATCATTTCATTATACATATTCTATCCATAAACCATCACTTATTCATGCTCAAAACAGACCCAAAACTATCCATTGGTTAAACTAGGGTCAAACTTTAAAATTTGTTTTTCCTCAAAATTTTAGAAAATTTTCTAAGTGTTGGGCGCATGAGCACTATGCAGGCGCATGAGCCCTGCTTAGGCGCATCAGCACTATTTGGGCTCATGGCACTACACTTAACTGTTTTTCACTTTGGACGTGTGAACTATTCAGGCGCATCAGTACTATTCGGGCGTATGAACCAATAGTTGAATATATCTAAGGCAATTTCAGACACATGGGGTACTGTTTGGGCGTATGAGCCTATACTTAGTATTTCTAAGGCAATTTCTTAGGTGCATGGGCCCTCTTTGGGCGCATCACCTTACTTAAAAACTTCTCTAAGGCAAATACTAGGCGCATGGGCCTTGTTTGAGCGCCAACACGTTTCAATATTTATGTAATCGAAAATAAATATTTTAAAATAACCATTAGCAACAAGCCAACGACTATATAAAAAAAGGCTGGGTGGTGCTATACGTTTGACCTAACATTTTCCTTAAGTAGGTATAACTTATATCAAATTAAAGTAATATCAAAGCATGTGCACCTACTTACACGTTTCTAAGTTGTTTTTCAGTCCCAAACATTACTATAACCTGTTCTAAGCTTGTTACACCCATTCTAAACCTCAAACAAGCATTTACAACTATAAAACATCAACGTATAAGCATAAAACATATGGGTGTACATTCATAATAATTATAAAACCATTTCTAATACATTTTCAGCCCCAAAAGAGTTTTAAAACACGTAAAAGTCGGGGTCTAGAACTCACCTTAGCTGCTTTCAAGCTTAATCCTTTCAACTTGAACTTTTCAAAAGCTCTTAACACCTATACATGCCCAAAGACACATAACCGAACACATACATACACATAAGAACATGACAAAGCCGGTTTTATGGCCAAAAATCCATGAAAACTAACTCAATTATACTAAATTTTCTTACCTTATACGAATTCAGTTGCTCCCTCTCCAGAAATCAAAAACTCTTTATTCCTCAATCTCTTTTCTTTCCGATCAATGATTGCCACTGGTTGCTCTATGTGATTGAGCCGTTCATCCACTTCGATATCATCCAGTGGTACAATCATATTTTCATCAGCTAAGCACTTTCTCAGATGAGATACATGGAATGTCAGATGAATTCCACTTAACTCATCAGGCAATTCTAATCGATAGGCAACCTCTCCTACTCGTGCGATGATTCGGAAAGGTCCTATGTACCTTAGGCTCAGCTTACCTCGCTTCCGGAACCGGATGATTCCTTTCCAAGGTGAGACCTTCAACATAACTCAGTCGCTCACCTTGAATTTTATCGGTCTACGCCTCTTGTCGGCATACGACTTTTGTCTATCCTTCACTGCTTTCATGAAGGCCTTGATCTTTTCTAGCTTCACAGTCGTAGCCTTAATCACCTCAAGGCTTCCTAACTCTTTCTGTCCAATATCACCCCAACATATGGGTTTCCTACACCTTCTACCATACAGCATCTCATAGGGTGGCATACCAATACTTGCATGTAGGGGTGTTCATGGTTCGGTTTCAAACCGCGAAACCGTCCAAACCGGTCATCGGTTCGATTTCACGGTTGGTTTTTTTTTCTAAACTTTCGGTTGGTTGGTTTCAAAATTTTCAAACCGTTGTGAACGGTTTGGTTTACGGTTTGTACCAAAAACCGGTCGTAAAAAACCGGACCGAACCGTATCAATATATACACATATATGTATATGTGTGTATATATATATATATATATTTATACATAACTATTAATTCAAGGTTAAAGACTTAAAGTTTGTACACAGGTTTAGAGCTGCGTTTTGGCATGTTTTAGGACCTATTTAAGGCCGTATTTAGGCAGGATTTTGGACTTGTTTAAGGTTGCATTTTGATAGCTTTTTGGGCTGTTTTGACAGCTCAAAGACTTGCTGTTTTTGAGAGCTCATAGACTTGGCTTAAATGGGCCTAAAAAATCCCAAACCGCGAAATCAAACCGGAACCAAACCGGTTGCAATGGTTCGGTTTGGTTTGGTTTTTACTTTTGATTGGTTCGGTTTTGGTTTTAAGTGATAAAAAACCGTTACTAACGGTTCGGTTACGGTTTGATCTAAAAACCGCGAAAACCGGACCGTGAACACCCCTACTTGCATGATAACTGTTGTTATATAAGAATTCTGCCAACGGGTAAGTGATCATCCCAACTTCCTCTAAAATCGATCACACATGCTCGAAGCATATCCTCAAGCGTCTAGATCGTCCTCTCAAACTGACATCTGTCTAAGGATGATAAGCCGTGCTAATGTGTAGCCCCGTCCCCATCGCATCATGGAATCTCTTCCACAACTTCGATGTAAACCTAGTGTCATAATCAGACACGATAGACACTGGCACACCATGACGAGCTACAATCTCTTTAATGAATAGATCCACCAATTTTTTGATGAGTACGTCTCACGGATCGGTAGGAAGTGAGTGCTCTTCTCAATCGATCAACAATCACCCATATGGTATCGTACCCCTTCGCCGTACGAGGTAGCTTAGTAATAAAATCCATGGTGATGTGCTCCCACTTCCACTTGGGTATATCCAACGGTTGGATCTTCCCGTATGGTTTCTGATGTTTTGCCTTCACTTGCAAGAAAGTAAGGCACTTACTCACGTACTCCACCACGTCACGTTTCATACCCGGCCACCAGTAGTCCTTCTTCATGTCTTGATACATCTTGGTGGCACCAGGATGAATGGAGTATCGAGTTTTATAAGCTTCATCCATAATCTGCCCCCGTAGGCGCATGACCATTGGCTCTGATACCAATTTGTCACACCCTCAATTTCCACAATGGGGTATACCTTTAGGCGCATGACATACCATGATCTTAGTCATTAGTTACACCAAACGACATAATATATATAAAAACATAATTACTCATTAACGATAAAACTTTCCCAATCAAATTTAATTAAGAAAACATAATAATTAATGCCGAAGCGTATTAATTTGTATCCAATGGCGCAAATAAGTGCAAAACCAAAATAAGTATAAGTTGATAGCAAACGTAAATGTATTCAATTGACACAGACAATGATGAAATGCAATGTGAGATGATCCTATCGTGCATGCCTTAGGAACCTGAAAGAAACATGCTAAGTGTCAATACAAGGTTGGAGAGTTCTCAGCCCCACTTTACTTCCTTTTTGGGGTGAAAGAAACATGTGTCCAGACTTATTTTCACTGATCAGTATTACTGTAATGTCACTTGTTTACTAGTGTTATACTACTTAAGTCTTCATACTCGAACCATTAGTGTATGTATTATAGCGACATAATTCTGAGTAGATCTACTGGGTTTGACAAACCCCACCTGGGCTAGTCGCACTAGCACAACCGTATGTCAAACGGGTGTTTAATTGACCTAATTTTTGTTGCTATGACCTGGTATTCACAGCTGAGGCATTCATTTACATTGTCAGCTTCGGTTGCGAACTTCATACACTTAGTAACTTGTTAGGTAGACTATCTATCTACTGATATTACTTTGTTTACTGTATCTGTTTACTTATGTTCTGTTTATCAAAACCTGTGAACTCACCAACCTTGTGTTCACACTTAGCATGTTTCTTTCAGGTTCCTAAGGTTGTACGATAGGATCATCTCACATTGCATTTCATCATTGTCTGTGTCAACTGAATACATTTACCTTTGCTATCAACTTATACTTATTTTTGTTTTGCACTTGTTTGCGCCATTGGATACAAATTAATACGCTTCCACATTTACTATTATATTTTCTTAATTAACTCTAATTGGGAAAGTTTTATCGTTAATAAGTAATTATGTTTTTATAAATATTGTGTCGTTTGGTGTAACTAATGGCTGAGATGTTGGTATGTCACGCGCCTAATGGTATACCTCGTTTGTGAAAATTGAGGGTATGACAGATTGTGAGTGGAGGAGATACAAAATGATACTATTTATCTATATATTTTGAGTGATACTATTCACCCCTATAAACTTTTTAACAGTTTCTAAAAGTGATTGTAAGTGTAATAGTTTCCGAAAGTGATTGTAAGTGTAGAAAAGAGAAAAAAAGTAATGATAAAAATTTATTATTTAATTGAAAAAAATTGATAATTTTTAATTTAAATATATAAGTGAATATAAGAAATATTATGTAAATGCTCCAACTACGAGTTTTTTTCTTAAATGCTATAGTTTGAAAAATTATTTATCAAAATAGTGTAAACCTAATTTAATATATATTTTATTCTTTTAATTTCATTCTTGATTGACGCTTCATGATCAACAGAGAGTAAGGTAATTGTGAGAGACATATGTAGTCAAGAAGAAATTTGTCCCTCACATTCATTGAGAGTAAGATGTTCAAGGCCTGCTAAAGTTAAATCAACAGAGAGTGATCACTCTATGTCTCTAGATTACAAGACATTTGTGACAAAAGGATAAATAATAGATTCACCTAAATCATTTTCAAGTAAAGGACTTGAAGAAGATGATGTTATTGAATGGAACTTAGTCATACGTATTAGGGGTAGTAAACCATTGTTAGGTGGTATTTACTACTTGCATCAATCTTCTATGTATCTTGTGCAAGTGGAAGATTGTTGGACTCGGTCTGCCCAAGACACATATTAAATTGATGTGGCTAGTACGTTATGATCCAAGTCGGGTCATACCCAATAACAAGCTAGACAAACACCTACAATATTTATTTTATAATATGATCAAAAGAATAAATATTAAGATTTAAAGTATTTAGAAATTGGGTTTCTAATATTTACACTTGTAAAATAAATATTATGTTATGTTGCAATTTTAAAACATGTGACATAAATAATATGTAAGAGAAGGAAGTTTTTTTTTATAAATTAAAGAGGGAAGGAGGCAAAGGGGGCTGCCTCTTCCTCTTCTTGTCTCTTTCTCTTTAATACTTATAGAACATGCATCGAATGGTGTGTGTCTTGGTTTTGTGAATATACATTAAGTGTAAGACACTCAATTCACACTAACATCACAAAACAGCACCAAAAGGCTGAAAAAACTCTCTCTTCCTCTCTCTCTTTTCTCGGTGAAGAAGAAAGAAAGAAAGGTTTTTCACTTCAAGTGTTAAAAATCCTAGCAACTAAGGTGTTTGTTAGAAGCTTGAAGGGTAGACATGTTTGAGGCCTTCTTCTTTGGAGACTACCATTCATCATTCATCTTCCTCAAGATCACAGCAAAAGGTTGTTGTTTAAAACACTCTATGTTTTGTTTTATAAGCATGAATCTTCATATATCGATCCATAATGGGTTTTCAACATATAAGATGATTTATATAAGCTTTCTGGAACAAGTTTTAAACTCTAAATATCCTTTTTTTATTCATTTTATTTGGATAAAATGACTTTTGATAAACTTGTTAAAACCCCACAATGGCATCAAGAGCCGGTTATATGGATGCATGCTTCTTTAGAACCAAATATTTCCGGTTTTGGGTGTTAAATCACCAAATGGCCGAATGTTTTGGTCTTGTTTCCCCTTGGTTTTTCAAGATTTATCTTTACATGTATATTGCAATCTTGAATAATTATATCATTTGGATGATTTAGTTATTTGGACAATAACCACCATTTTCAGTTTGTACTAACCACGGCTGAAAATTTGTGGTTAAAAGACGAAGCATTTTGGATCCTCTTTCTTGCATATTTGGATATATATTTTGATGTTAATAACCTAGCCATGACCTTGTGTTTGGATGTGTTGAAAATTATGCTTGTTTGTGTTTAATTATTTAAAAGGTTGTAATAATTAAATGTATTTGTTCTTCTTTTAGGCTATGTAATTTACTTATTTCATTTGGTATGTAATGTAAATAGGTTAGTTGCATTTTATTTTAGTAGAAAAATGTATTTAGGATTATCTTGTAAAAAAAGATACAACAAAGTGAGTTTTTGGTTTGGGCCAATTTTGAGCTCAAAGAGCCTCATAGCTCTTTATGGGATTTAAGCCCAATAACCAAACACATAATGAAGGTCCAAAGGAGTTTGGAGCAGAAGTTAAAGCCCATATAGAATCCTAAAGAAGTGGAAGAATCACAACACAAGATGGACACTTGAAGCATTTGGATGTGGGATCAAGTAGGAGTTCATCGACATATCTCATGTGTCTTTCTTTACCCTTAGGAAAGACCTCGTGAGCACACTTGTTTCAGTCAACAAGTGGTTTCAAATTAGTTGGCTATGGTTATGAACCTTTTGTTATGTGTGTGTGATTGTGTGGTTGAATTACTTTCTTTGTTTGTATGATATTTAGATATGCATAGTTAACAATTAAATATCCACCACAAGTATAAAATTGGTTCTTTTGAAATCATTAACATGGATAATAAAATGGTCTTATTAAAGGTTAATGTTTTCACAATAAAATTAGGTTTTGTTAAAAGAACCTTGAAAATTAGTTTCACTAAAGTACCATGCATATATAAGGTACATAATATTTTCCAACTAGGATTATCAAAACTATAAAAAACTTTTAAAAAAGGTACAAGTTAAACACCCTCCTTTTGTACAACACTCAAATCACTTGGGAACTATATGTGGGATAAAGGTCACCTAACCACATTTAGGAAACTTGTGTGTTTGAGGTAGGGTTACCATATTCGTGGGATAAAGGTCACCTAACCACTTGTATGTGTAAACTCACACGTGTGTATAAGTAGGAGAACTTGAGTTCGAAACCATGTGATAGGGTCATCGAAGCATGGCGTACAATGGTGTTGATGGGATTAAACATGCCAACTAAACATAAAGATGTTTAACCGATCCCATAAAACTAGAAGTTGCAAAGGGGTTGCAATTGTCAAATGTTGACTACCTTGTTAATTTAAATAATGGGATAAAGGTCACCTAACCAATGTTTAAATGCAACGTTGGATTCTAATTTTTAATTATTAATTGTCTATGAGACATCAAAGGGTATTAATATTTAAAATTTTATAATCTTTAAAAATACTAAAATTTGGACTTTATGTAGATGGCCGCTAACAACAACGCAATCACCCCGACCGTCCATCACCTATCACTAAGAACAATACTAGAAAAGGATTGTCTTAACCATAACAACTTCATGGATTGGTATCAAAACTTGAGAATTATTCTCAAGCAAGGAAGAAATCCTATGTGTTGGACGATCCTATTCCCGATGAACCCAACGTTAATGATGAAGATGCCTATAACGATTGGATTAAGCACACTGAGGATTCAGTACGAGATTCTTGCCTCATGCTAGGAACCATGATTATTGATATTTAAAAGGACTTTGAACATCATGGAGCATACGACATGATTACCTAATTGAAGAAAATGTTCCTTCAACAAGCAAGGGTAGAACCCTTCGAAACGATTCGGGCGCTTCATGCATGTCGGATGGAAGAAACCCAATCGGTGTCATCTTATGTACTCAAGATAAAAAGCCACATTGATCGCCTCTAAAGGCTGAATTATCACGTCTTTAAAGAGTTGGCCAGGATTTCATCCTCAATGGTCTAACCAAGAAATTTGAGACATTTGTCATAAACTATAACATGAATGGATGGGATAAGAGCATTGGGGAACTTCATGCAATGCTCAAAACGGTCGAAGCGAGAATGGGAAAGAGGGTTTTACCAGTTCTCACGATCAATGAGGGTGGCAATAAGAAGAGGCATCATCCCAAACCTAAGGCAAGTGTTGCCAAAGGGAAGGGACACATCAAATGGAAGGGTATGGGAAAGGCAAAAGCGGAACCACCAAAACCTAAAGAAAAGAAGCCAAAAGTTACCGAGAACGATCCATGTTTTGAGTGTGGTGAGATAGGACATTGGAAGAGGAATTGTCCAACCTATCTCAAAGAGTTGAGAAACACAGGGCAAACCTCAGGTACAACTTTCATGATTCATATTGAACTTAATGTTATTTCTTTAAACACATGGGTATTGGATACCGGATGTGGAACTCATATGTGCAATTTGTTGCAGGGGTTCAAAAGAAGTAACCATTTCAAGACAGGAGACACTAGTCTCTTTATGGGCAAAGGAGCAAAAGTTGAAGTCGAAGCCCAGGGAAACTACATTTTGAAGCTTCCAAGTGGTTTGGAAGTTATTTTGAAGAACATTTGTATGCTCCTTGTTTGACTAGGAATATTATTTATGTTCCCTTGTAAGACAATATGGTTATGTTATAAAGTTTGTTGACGATGGTATTTGTGTTTTTATGGATAATGTGCTTTATTTTAAGGCTATGCCTTTTAATAGCATTTATAAATTAGTTCATGATAACACATCCTTTGATAACTCGTTGTACCAATCAAGCACCAAGAAACTCAAAATGGGTTTAAGTAAAAAATATATTTGGCATTGTCGTCTTGGTATGTCATAAACAAGAATCACATTCAAACACTTCAAAAGAATGGTCTTTTGGATGCAAATGAAGACGAATCATTTGACAAGTGTTAATCTTGTTTACAAGGAAAGATGACCAAGGAACCCTTTAGTGGCATGAATCTTGTTTACAAGGAAAGATGACCAAGGAACCCTTTAGTGGCACCAACGAAAGGGCAAAAGATTTATTAGGAATGATACATTCGGATGTATGTGGTTCTTTTAAAATAATGACAAGGAATGGTGAAAGATACTTCATTACCTTCATCGACAATTATAGTCGTTATGGTTGCTAAGACACAAAGATGAAGCTTTTGAAATGTTTAAAAACTTTAAAAATGAAGTAGAAAATCAACTCAACAAAACAATCAAAGTTCTTCATTCGGATAGAGGAGGTGAATACCTTAATGATGCCTTTCAAGATCATCGTTGAAATTGTGGGATCATCTCATAGCTTACTCCACCCAGAACACCATAACATAATGGTGTGTCCAAAAGGATGAACCAAACCCTATTGGATATGGTTCAATCTATGACGGCTAGAAGCACATTGCCTCTATCATTTTGGAGTTTCGTATTGCTCTCTGCAGTCCGTATTCTAAATATGGCCCTAACCTAGAAAGTGGATAAGACACCTCTTTAAATATGGCATGGAAGGGTTCCATCATTATCATATTTAAAGGTATGGGGCTGTGAAGCTTACGTTAAACAGAACACCCCAAACAAGTTAGAAAGTCGATCCACTAAGTGTATCTTTGTAGGATATCCCGAAGATTCTATGGGATATTACTTCTAGAATCCAACAAAGCAAAAGGTATTTTTTGCTCGAAAAGCTGAGTTCTTGGAAACTAAGTTCCTTATGGAAGGAACAACTAATAGAACAGCGGAACTTGAAGAGGATCAAGAACCACAAACAGATACACGTTTGGTTGATACTAGAAATCAACAAGAGGTTGTTGAAAATGATCAAGTGGTTGATCAATACACACTAAACGTTCATAGATCTGGTAGAATTAGTAATCCACCCGAAGGATATGGATTTTTCATGGATGGATGCTATGTGGTTGACTCGAATGAACCAACCACATACCATGATGTGATGTCAAATTCCAATTGTGACAAATGGATTGAAGCCATGAACGTAGAGATGCAGTGCATGTATGACAACCAAGTATGGGAATTGGTTGTACCACCACTTAACTCCAAATTGGTTGGAAGTAAGTGGGTTTTCAAGAAGAAAATCGGTACGCATAGAAACTTGGATACTTATAAAGCAAGACTTGTAGCAAATGGTTTCACTCACACTCAAGGGGTTGATTATGATGAGACCTTTTCACCTGTAGCAATGCTAAAGTCGATTAGGATATTATTTGCCATAGCCGCATATTATGACTATGAGATTTGGCAAATGGATGTCAAAACTGCTTTCCTTAATGGACATCTTGAAGAGGATGTCGATATGGTTTAGCCTGATGGTTTTGTTGATCCATAGCATCCTAACAAAGTATGCAAGTTAAAAAATCAATCTATAGATTGAAAAAAAGCGTCAAGAAGTTAGAATCACCGTTTTGATGAAGAAGTCAAGAAATTTGGATTCATCAAAAACGCTGATGAAGCATGTGTGTATAAGAAATCTAGTGGGAGCATTGTTACATTCTTAGTATTGTATGCCGATGACATTCTACTATTTAGAAATGACATTCCAACCATGGAAGGTGTAAAAACCTGGCTTGTGTTTTTAGATCAAAGATCTTGGTGAAGATGCGTACATTCTAGGAATCTCTATAGGGATAGATCAAGACGGTTAATAGGTTTAAACCAAAGTGAATACATTGACAAAATCTTGAAAAGATTCCAGATGGAGAACTCTAAAAAAGGTGTGGTACCTATTCAAAGAGGGACAATATTGAGTGCATCTCAATGTCCAAGCTCAAAGGATGTACAAGAAAGGATGAATGGAGTCCCATATGTGTCTGCCATAGGATCCATCATGTATGCAATGATATACTAGACCGGACGTGTCATGCGCCTTAAGCATGATGAGTAGGTACCAGTAGAATCCAGGTAATAGCCATTGGATGGCTATTAAGAGTATATTGAAATACCTTAGGAGGACTAAGGATATGTTTCTAATATATGGATCTGGTGAGGAGAAACTCGTTGTAAAGTGTTACACAGATACGATTTTTCAAACTGATCGAGATGATTCTCGATCATAATCAGGGTATGTCTTTATAATGAATGGAGGGGCAGTCTCTTGGAAGAGCTCTGTAAGGCCCCGTTCCCGGGACGCTTACAGTTGGACAATCATAGCACTAAACATACATAATAGTATACATTTCATAAAACGTTGCAGCGAAATTTCATTAACAAAAGCCCATTCATTTCGTTAATAAATTACTGTTGTTAAGCAATACATCATTGTTCATTAGTTACAAAATATTGCTTAAATGCATTACAAAACACCAATATCATCAAAACATGAATGGATGTCAGTCTTGCCCCGCCGAGTAGCTTCACCCTCGCATCATCCTTAGCAATATTTACCTGTCAACTGAAAATATATAAAAGTCAGTGTTGCTGAGTAAGTTCTAGTTTTAAAAGTATTAAAATACCTTGTATAGATATATGAAAATATCTTTTGTTGTAAAATACTTCCCTTATTTTGGTATGTGGTCACACATCATATGTACATCAAGGTAATACTTTCTTTCATTCATTACTGTACGCATTCGTTCTTTTTCATACTTTTATCATTATCCTTCACTTTCTTACGGACCAATGTGCAATATCCTGAACATTGTGCATGAAGCTGATGCTGGGCCTGTGGTCTATAAATAGACCATGAATATTGTGCACTAAGCTGACCCAGTCACCTAGGGTATGCTACAAGGGTCCCTGTCAGTCTCAATGACTGACCCTGCATGCATCATGCGGGTTAGTTAAACCGCATACAGTTGAGCTAACGACAACATGGTCGTGCATCTCCTTTTCATTTGCTTGCAAGACTTTCATTTATTCCTTTATGTTCCACTTTTCTTTATCATTAATCTTTCACTTTAATTAATGATAATACTTTACGTATACGATCATAAACACACCACGTAAAGTCGAACAATAATAATTTAATATGGAACACAAGACTAGCTCATATTCATGCATAATAATAACAATTAAAACCCTAAAGTCAAACTACGGTCAAACCCTAATCATTCTGTTTTTCTCCAAAATTTCAAAAAATTTCTAACTGTTCTGGGCATGAGCACTATGCAGGTGCATGAGCACTATGCAGGCGCATGAGCACTATGCAGGCGCATGAGCCCTAATTAGGCGCATCAGCACTATTCGGGCGCACGGCCCTACACTTAACCCTCTTTCCTACTAAGTCTTGGGCGCATGAACTATTCAAGCGCATTGGCACTATTGGGGCGCATCATTCTATACTTAACTTCTTAAGGCACATTTTCAGGTGCATGGGCCCTGTTTGGGCGCATGACCTTACTTAATATATTCTAAGGCAAAAAGGCTAGGCGCATGGGCCCTGTTTGGGCGTATGGGCAACACTTAAATTTTTCTAAGGCAATTTTAGGCACATGAGCCTTATGTACGCGCATGAACATCCTGTTTAACATGTTCCCAAGTTATTTTTAGTCCCAATCATCATATCAACTTGTTCTAAGCTTGTTATAACTATCCTAAGCTTAAACATGGCTGTGACACCCAGAAAATTTTGTCCAAATAAAGAAAAGAAAGAAATGAGAAATAAAAGAAGTATATTTTGTAAGAAAGAAAGGGAGGGGTGCAAAGTGTAAAAGGGTAAAATCTTTTATTATTTTGTTTAAAAAGGTGGTATGGCCACCCACACCACCTGCTACACCCCACTGCTCGATGTTTTAGAGAGAGAAAGCAGCAAAGTTTCGGTTCTAGAGAGAGAAAGAAGCTGAATTCTCAAATTGGTAAGTGTTCTTCATGTTTTTGGTTTGGTTTTATGGGTTTTCAACTGTAAGACTGATTTCTACATGTTCCTATGTGTATGCATGTGTTCGGGTATGCATTCTTGACATGTTTTAGGTGTTAAGAGCTTTCGAAAAGTTCAAGTTAAGAGGATTTAGCTTGAGAGCAGCTAAGGTGAGTTTCTAGACCCCATGTTTTACTTGTTTTACAATTTTTGGGGCTGAAAATGCATGTAAACGATTTTTATAAAAATGTATATGTATGACCGTATGAATATATGCTTTTATGTTGGTAGTTAGTGGTTGTACATGTTATGTTAGGGCTTAGAATGGTAGTGTAAGGCTTAGAATGGTAGTGTAAAGCTTAGAACATGTTAAGACTTTCTTTAGGACTAAAAAATATGTTAGAAGCATATGAAATGGTGTTCATGCGCCCAAACAGGGCCCATGCGCCTGAATAATAGGCTTAAAAGTCTAAGTATGAGATGATGTGCCCAAACAGTAGCTCATGCGCCTAGAATTGCCTTAGAATTTCCAAGTGTAAGTTCATGCGCCTGAATAGTAATTCATGTGCCTGAGTTTTGGGCTGAAATGACTAAGTGTAAGATGAAGCGCCCAAATTGTGCCCATGCGCCCAAAAGGCTCATGCGCCTAAGTGTTAAAGTGGTTAAGTGTAGGCTGATGCGCCTACCTAGTTGAGAAACACCCAAACAGGGCTGATGCGCCCAAATAGTCCTCATGCACCTAACACTTAGAAAATTTTCTAAAATTTTGAGGAAAAAGTTAGAATTTTAGGGTTTGACCCTAGTTTGACTTGTGGGCTGTTTTGGACTATTTTAAGCATGAATAAGTGAGGGTTTATGAATAGTATATGCATGATGTTATGATGAATTTATGATATGCATATGTGTATAAGTTGTTATCTTTTATTAGTTTGCAAAACGTATTTATATTGTAATATAATATACGTTAAGTATTATGTTACTACTTTACATAGTATGATGAATGTGTGAATGAATGTAAAGTATAACGTAATGAAGAGAAAGTCAACAAAGATGAAAAGTGAAACGTAATGAAAGAAAGAAAAGGCTTTCAAGCAGAAAGAAAGAAGGATTACAACTCTTTGTGAGTTGATAGCTCAACTGTGTGTTTTATAACGTGCGATTTAACCCATGAGGGTTCACACACAGGGGGATCAGTCTAGGTGACTGAACCCATAGTACAAAACGGGATCCTTGTCATTCGACCCCGGGCTTTATGCCATGATATGATACGGATTTGTGCCAGTTAATAACTGGGCTTTGTGCCTAGAATGGTGGCTTTGGGCCACGGGCTTCGTGCCAACTAGTAAAGGAGCTTTGTGCTCGGAATGGCGGTTTCGGACCACGATGGGGGAAAAGCCTGACAGGATCTAGAATTAGTACGAAACGAGCGAGATGATAAAGTATGAAACGAACGAAGTGATAAAGTACGAAATGAATGTTACGAAAGATAGTGATAAAGTACGAGACGAACGTCAACAAAAGATAAGGATAACGTACGAAACGAACGAACATGTACGATAACGAATGAACAAGTGTGATAGTAAAGGAAATGTTTTATGGAAAAGAGTATTTTTTTACGTATGAAACGTATAAAGTAATTTGATACTTATAAAACTAGAACTCACTTAGCAACGCTGACTTTTATGCATTTCTAGTTGGCAGGTAAAGGTTGCTGAGGATGGCACGTAGGGAGGCTACTTGGTAGGGCAAGACTGGCATCCATTCGCGCATGTTATTATTGTTGTTTTGTAATGCAATCAGTGAAGGATTCTTTTATAGTTGAACAGTGTTGTATTGCATAACAACAGTAATTATTAATAAACTGCATGGTTTTTGTTAATGACTTCCGTTTTGATATATTATGAAATGTATAATAATATGTATGTTTAGTGCTATGAATGACCAACTATGAGGTGCCCGGGAACGGGGCCTTACAATAGCCTAGACAACCATAGAACATCACCATACAAGCATAAATGCATACGGTTACATATATAAAATTAGAAAATCATTTTCAATACATTTTTAGCCCTAAAAACGTTTTAAAACATGTAAAGACGGGGTCTAGAATTCACCTGATGTAGTAAACAAGTAAAACTCCTCCAAACTTGCTTGTATACTAGTTCAATCACCTAAACAAACCAAGAACATATAACCCAAACACATTAAACACATATAAATGAAGGATTCTATATGCCCAAGATACATAAAATATTGATGTGGTTAGTACGTCATGATCCAAGTCGGGTTATACCCAATAACAAGCTTAGCAAACACCAATTAATATTTAATTGATGATATGATCATGCAATTAAATATTTACACCAATTTAGAAAATGGGTTTTCTAAACGAGTTGCATATGAGTGGGAACAACTTATTAGGATAATTTGTTCAATTATATTATTTGATGTGTTATTTAAATTAGTTAAATGACACCTAATAATAATGAGAGATTATAACTTATAAGTTAAATAATTAATTGTATAAGTTATAAATAACTTGTACATGCAATTAAATGTTAATTGTATGTCTAGTTCAAGACCATTTAACTTGTGAATGTGTTCAATTAAAAGGGGGTATAACCCTTTGAAATTCAGTCAAAAGGGCCGCCCCTTTTCTTTTTTTTCATTGGACCAATTCCATTTATTGAACATCACACTTAATGGGGTCTTGAACTTGATTCTCTCCACCTATTCTCAAGACATGCAAGAAAACAAAACATGAACTCTCTCTCTCTCTCTTGAACCTCTCGGATTTTCAGCAAGGAGAAGGAGATTTCGATTTTTTGGTGGTGTTTCTTCCTAACAAGAAAGTGTTGCATACAAGCTTGGGGCATAAACACTTGAGGGATTCTCTCCTTGGATCCTTGGCCATTTTGTGACATCAAAACTCATCAACAAGGCTGCTCAAACCCACGGCTGGAACAAGGGCTCAGGCAGCCTCTCATTGTTCTTTTCTTTTGTGTTCTTGAAGCACTTCTCTTCCTAGAACACACACACACTTCACCTACTCTTTTCTTACATGCAAACCGACACAAGGATTCTTTTCTTTCATCAAAAGGACGGATTTTATTGCTGGAAAATGGGTTCCAGCAGCCTTGTGAAGTACACTGCTGAAATTCGTTTTTCAGCTTGGTTCTTGGTTCGAATTGGTGAACAAATCCTAGCAAAAGGTGTTGCTAAAAGGGCTTGTGGGTATGGACACTTAAGAACACCTATTGTTGATGCTTTGGCCGTCCAAGAGCAGCTTCATTTTCATCATGCATCCATATTTTTGACAGCTTCATCCACGGGTTTTGACAGCCTCTAAAGGTAGTACATTGTGTTGATTTGGTTGTTATGTTTACCTTTTGATAACTAATCTATTCACATATATATGATCCTTTGTCTTTGGGTTTGTTGAAATAATATTATGAACTTTAATTTTTAGATTATAGAATACGAAATTAAGTTCATATTCCGCTGCGTTTTCTTGTTTAAAATGGTTAAACAATATTGTTTAAGTCCAACAAACCCAACAATGGCATCTAGAGCCGGATATGTGGATGACTAGTTTCTTGTGTTCTTGTAAAATTGGTTTTATAAGGCTTTAACAACCTTATTAGGGCTGTTTTGTGATGATTTAATGATACCCCAACCTTTCAAGGTTGTAATCATGCATGCTTATGATTGGATCTTGAAAGGAAAGATATCAATTTGGTTGATTTGTTTTTGTTTGGACAAAAGACCCTAAATTCTTAGTTTGTGTTGGCTGAAAATTTAGGGTCAAATGGGGTTCATTTTGGTTCTTGAAATGATGTATGTGGATACATATATTAGTGCATAACATAGCCTTGACCATGTGTGTTTTGGATTTGGTTGATTGTAATCTTGTCATGTTGGTTGTATTCATTCTTTATGGGTTGTAATAATCCTTTTGGTGTTTCTATTTGGGTTGTAATTTATTTATTCATTTGGCATGTAATAAATAGATTAGGAGTATTTTTTTTTTTACTAGAAAATATGTATTAGGATATATATTTTGTAAAAGAAGATGCTCGGGAAGGAAGCACAAAAGGAAGACACAAAGGATGGACTTGAAGCATTTGGATGCAAGTTCAAGTGGGAGTCTTTGAAGACCTCATCATTTGTGTTGTGTTGAACCCTTAGGAAAGACCTTATGACAACACTTGTGATGGCAAACAAGTGTAGTCAACTTAGTGGCTATAGTTATGCACATATGCTTGTATGATTGTACTTGTTTGGTTGTTTGTTGTGTGATTGTTATTTGACATTTGGATGTGCACAACAAACTAATTAACAAACTTAACAAGCTGAATTTTATGGTTCCTAATCATTAAGTGATTAATAAAAGGTTATTAAAGGATTAATGATTTAATAAAAGAGGTTTTATTAAAAGTGAACCATAGGATACCTTGCATTTGAAAGCATGCAAATACAAGGTAAATAGAGTTTTCAAACTAGAATCAATGAAAACTAAAAATCCCTTTTTCAAACAAGTTTAACACCGTCCTTTTGCACAACACTTAAGTCATTTGGAAACTCTTAATGGGATAAAGGTCACCTAACCATTTTGAGGGAACTTATGACTTAAGGTGAGAATACCACATTGGTGGGATAAAGGTCACCTAACCACTTGTGTTGGTAAACTCACATGTGTGTGCAAGTAGGGTAACTTGATTTGCAAACCATGTTGAATGGATCACCTAAAATATGGTTTCCAAATGGTGCTGATGGGATTAACATGCCGACTTTGCATATGACGTTTAAAGTCGATCCCATACCGCTAGAAGTTGCAAAGGGTTGCAATTGTCAAATATTGACTACCTTGTTAATTTGAATAATGGGATAAAGGTCACCTAACCATTATTTGAATGTGACGTTGGATTCTAGATTTTAATTATTAATTGTCTATGAGACATAAAGGGTATTAATAATTAAAATGAAATTTTTCAGAAATACTAAAAAGAACTTTGTAAAATTTGTAGAATGACCGCAAACCATAATGCTACCACCCCGACCGTCCATACCCTATCACTGAGAGCTATTTTAGAGAGGGATCGTCTGTACCATAATAACCTTATGGACTAGTCTCGAAACTTAAGAACTGTTCTCAAGCAAGAGCAAAGACATGTGTCCTTGATGATCCTATTCCTAACCAACCCGACCCCGACGATGTTGAGGCCATTCCCGATCCTAAGGCAAATGTTGCCAAAGGAGAAGGGCACATCAAAGGCAATGGGTAAGGGTAGATCAAAGCGGAACCTCCAAAACCTAAGCTTATGAAGCTTAAGGTAATCGAAAACGATCCATGCTTTATGTATGGTGAGATAGGTCATTTGAAAGGGATTCATCCAACCTATCTCAATGAGTTGAGAAATAAAAGGGATGTTGGGCAAACCTTAAGTATAACTTTCATAATCCATATTAACTTAGGTGTTATTTCCTAAAAGCACATGGGTAATTGGATACCTCATATGGAACTCACTATTGCAATTTGTTGCAAGGGT
This sequence comes from Flaveria linearis, assembly GCA_024085815.1. NCBI lineage: Eukaryota > Viridiplantae > Streptophyta > Magnoliopsida > Asterales > Asteraceae > Flaveria > Flaveria linearis. The sequence goes on along the minus strand of CM044016.1, from coordinate 23,420,992 downwards.
TTAAAAGAAATAAGCACCTTAAGAAAGGAGACTATGTTTTGAAACTTTCAAAAGGTTTGGAAGTTGTTCGTCAAAACATGTTTATATGCTCCTAGTTTGACTAGGAACATGATTTAAGTTTCCTTTTAAAGCAATATAGTTATGATTTAAAGTTAGTAGATGATGGTATCTATATTTATATGGATGATGTATATTATTTCAAGGCTATGCCTTCTAATGATGTTGATGAATTGGTTCATAATGATTCGTCCTATAATAACACATTATACCTATCATGCACCAAGAGACTTAAAATGGTTTAAGTAACTCTTATTCTTGTCATTGTCATCTTGGTTACATAAACAAGAATCGGATTTAAACACTTTAAAAGAATGGTCTTTTGAAAACAAATGAAAATTGTTCATTTGATAAGTGTGAATCTTGTTTACAAGGTAAGATGACCAACACGCCCTTTAGTGGTACTAATGAGAGGGCAAAAGACTTATTAGGAGTCATACATTTGGATGTATGTGGTCCTTTTAAGACAATGACAAGGTATGGTGAAACTTACTTCATTACCTTAACCGACGATTATAGTCGCTATGGTTATGTGTACTTGATGGCACATAAACATGAAGAATTTGAAATGTTCAAAAACTTCAAGAATGAAGTAGGAAATCAACTCGATAGAACTACCAAAGTTCTCCGTTTAGATAGAGAAGGTGAATACCTAAGTGAGACTTTTAGGGATCATCTAGGAAGTTGTAAGATTGTCTCACAACTTACTCCTCACAGAACACTATAACATAATGGTGTGTCTGAAAGGAGATTGAACCCTATTGGATATAGTTCGACCTATGATGACTATAAGCTCACAACCTCTATAATTTTGGGGTTTCGCACTACTCTCCGCAGCTCATATTTTGAATATGGTCCAAACCAAGAAAGTGGATTCGACGCCTCTTGAAATATGAAATGGAATAGTTCCATCGCTATCATATTTAAAATTATGGGTTATGAAGCTTATGTCAAGCTTAACACCCAAACCAACTGCAAGTCGATTCACTAAGTGTATATTTGTTGGATATATAAAGGACTGTATAGGATACTATTTCTTTGATCCAACAGAGCAAAAGGTATTCATTACTCAAAAGGCAGAGTTCTTGGAAGCCAAGTTCCTTATGGAAGGAATGACGCATAGAACAGTGGAATTTGATGAGGATCAAGATCCACAAGCCGATACACGTTTGGTTGACACTAGCAATCAATAAGAAGTTGTTGATCATGATCAAGAGGTTGATCAATACACACAAAACGTTCGCTGATCTGGTAAAGTTAGCATTTCACATGAAAGATGTGGATTTTTCATAGATGGATGCTACGTTGTTGACTCCGAAGAGCCAACTACATACCATGATACAATGTCCAATTCGGATTGTGATATGTGGCTAGGAGCCATGAACGTAAAGATGCAATTCATGTATGACAACCAAGTTTTGAAATTCATTGACTCTTCACTTAACTCCAAACCGGTTGGATGCAAGTGGGTTTTCAAGAAGAAAACTGACATGCATGAAAACTTGGATACTTACAAGGCAAGACTTGTAGCAAAAGGTTTCACTCTAAGTCAAAGGGTTGATTATGATGAAACCTTCTCGCCAATGGCAATGCTAAAGTCATCCTGATAAAGTATGCAAGTTAAAAATATCAATCTATGGATTGAGACCAGCATCGAGAAATTGGAATCAACGTTTTGATGAAAGATCAAGAAATGGGGTTTCATCAAGAACGCTAACAAGGATTGTGTGTATCAAGGGGCTAGTGGGAGTACAATTACGTTCTTAGTATTGTATGTTGATGACATACTACACTTGGAAATTATCTTTCCAAAAGGGATCTCCGTGAAGCCGTCTCTATTTTAGAAATAAAGATCTATAGGGATGGATCGAGGCGGTTGATAGGGTTAAACCAAAGTGCATACATTGATAAAATCTTGAAAAGGTTCAAGATGGTAAACTCTAAGAAAGGTATAGTACCTATTCAAAGAGGGACAATATTAAGTGCATCTCAATGTCCAAGCTTAAAGGATGAGCAACATCGTATGAAGGACATCCCATAGGCGTCTGCTATAGGATCCATCATATATGCGATGATATGCACTAGACTGGACGAGTCATGCGCGTTAAGCATGACAAATAGATATCAGCAGAATCCAAGTAACAGCCATTGGATGGTTGTTGAAAGTATATTAGAATACCTTAGGAGGACTAAGGATCTGTTTCTAATATACAGATCTGATGAATAGGAACTATGTAAATGGTTACACGGATGCTAGTTTCCAAACTGATCGAGATGATTCTCGATCACAATCGGGGTATGTCTCCATTATGAATATGGTACCATTGTCCACTACAGAATTCGAATACATAGCCGCCTCATTAGCAGCTTGGGAAGCTGCATGGATAAAAGGTTTATCACCAATCTAAGGATGGTCTCTACCATTCAAGACCCCTTAAAAATCTTTGTGATGACGAGGGTGCGATTGTTCAAATCAAGGAACCCCGTGCACATCAAAAGATTAGGTACAATGAGCGGAAATTCAACTACATAGGGGATGAAGTTGAAAAGGGAAAGATATGTATTCGCAAAGTTCACTTTGATCAAAACATTGCGGATCCACTCACGAAGCTCCTTGAAAGGGCAAAGCATGAAAGTCATACTTGTGCCTCAGGACTTCGATATTCTAGTGATTGGAATTGATCTGTTTAGTATTAATATTATTAATATGGAACAATAGTGATACTTGACTCATCTATATATTCACGATACCTTGAGTCATGTTCCTTTTAGCATGTTAACATCCATGAATAATTTTATTATTCTAAATGTCCGTAGTCGGTCATATTTGTGGGAACAAATATGAATGTAAGACTATTATGAACTTGGATTGGTGGATATTCATAAGGCATGAATATAGAGCAATTGGTTGCTACCAAGGTTCATAGATATTCGTGGGATACGAATATTGGACTGACCCGCATCTCAAATCTTACTACATGGAATCTTATTGATTGATCATAAGTAAATTTGAGTAAAGGCGAATATCATTTGGTATCCTCCGACCTGAGATACATATTGGGTTTTGATATTCACCAAGTGTTATACCTTGAGCTAGTTCTTCACTGATATGAGATAATTGTCAGTACACAAGGCTATGTTCAGATATGACATAAGGTGATTGTGAGAAACGTATGTAGTCAAGATGGGATTTGTTCCTCTTATTCGTTGAGAGTATGATGTCTAAGGCCTGATTAAGTTAAATCAACAAGGAATGATCATTCTGTGTCCTTGGATTTAACATGACATCTGTAACAAAAGGATAAATGATTGATTCACCTAAATCATTTCAAGTTGGGTGCTTGAAGGGGATGATGTTATTGAATGGCTTCTAAGTCATGCGTATTAAGGGTAGTAAACCGTTGTTAGGCGGTATTTACTGCTTGCATCAATCTTCTATGAATCTTGTGCAAGTGGGAGATTGAAGGATTCTATACGCCCAAGATACATAAAATATTGATGTGGTTAGTACGTCATGATCCAAGTCGGGTTATACCCAATAACAAGCTTAGCAAACACCAATTAATATTTAATTGATGATATGATCATGCAATTAAATATTTACACCAATTTAGAAAATGGGTTTTCTAAACGAGTTGCATATGAGTGGGAACAACTTATTAGGATAATTTGTTCAATTATATTATTTGATGTGTTATTTAAATTAGTTAAATGACACCTAATAATAATGAGAGATTATAACTTATAAGTTAAATAATTAATTGTATAAGTTATAAATAACTTGTACATGCAATTAAATGTTAATTGTATGTCTAGTTCAAGACCATTTAACTTGTGAATGTGTTCAATTAAAAGGGGGTATAACCCTTTGAAATTCAGTCAAAAGGGCCGCCCCTTTTCTTTTTTTCATTGGACCAATTCCATTTATTGAACATCACACTTAATGGGGTCTTGAACTTGATTCTCTCCACCTATTCTCAAGACATGCAAGAAAACAAAACATGAACTCTCTCTCTCTCTCTTGAACCTCTCGGATTTTCAGCAAGGAGAAGGAGATTTCGATTTTTTGGTGGTGTTTCTTCCTAACAAGAAAGTGTTGCATACAAGCTTGGGGCATAAACACTTGAGGGATTCTCTCCTTGGATCCTTGGCCATTTTGTGACATCAAAACTCATCAACAAGGCTGCTCAAACCCACGGCTGGAACAAGGGCTCAGGCAGCCTCTCATTGTTCTTTTCTTTTGTGTTCTTGAAGCACTTCTCTTCCTAGAACACACACACACTTCACCTACTCTTTTCTTACATGCAAACCGACACAAGGATTCTTTTCTTTCATCAAAAGGACGGATTTTATTGCTGGAAAATGGGTTCCAGCAGCCTTGTGAAGTACACTGCTGAAATTCGTTTTTCAGCTTGGTTCTTGGTTTGAATTGGTGAACAAATCCTAGCAAAAGGTGTTGCTAAAAGGGCTTGTGGGTATGGACACTTAAGAACACCTATTGTTGATGCTTTGGCCGTCCAAGAGCAGCTTCATTTTCATCATGCATCCATATTTTTGACAGCTTCATCCACGGGTTTTGACAGCCTCTAAAGGTAGTACATTGTGTTGATTTGGTTGTTATGTTTACCTTTTGATAACTAATCTATTCACATATATATGATCCTTTGTCTTTGGGTTTGTTGAAATAATATTATGAACTTTAATTTTCAGATTATAGAATACGAAATTAAGTTCATATTCCGCTGCGTTTTCTTGTTTAAAATGGTTAAACAATATTGTTTAAGTCCAACAAACCCAACAATAAATTGGTTCTAAGGTGGGAAAACCTCAAGTAACCGAACCAATTAACCCCAAAAACACATACCTTCAAAGATTCAGCTCCTTTTTCTTTAAAACCCGAGAGAAACTTCTGTTTTTCTCTTCTTCTTTCTTTTCAGCCGAAAGCAGTTGGTGAAAAGGTGGTAGTGGGCGGCCATGCTCTTTTAAACATAAAATAATAAGGTTTTGTACCTTTTACACTTTACCCCTTCCTCTTTGTTCCCTTTTCTTTTCTTTCTAGATACTTTTATTTCCTTTTTCTTATTTCTTTTCTTTTGTCCTAGACAAAAATTTCCGGATGTTACAAGTCCCCCCCCCCTTAAAGAGGTTTCGTCCCCGAAACCCGTCACTCTTCAAATAACTGTGGGTAATGTTGTCATATCTCTTCTTCAGTCTCCCAAGTAGACTTTGGACCCTTTCTGTGTTTCCACTGCACATGCACCAGTGGAACCACTTTATTCCTCAACCTCCTTTCTTTTTAATCAATGATTGCCACTGGTTGCTCTATTTAATTTAACCGTTCATCTGCTTCGATAACATCAAGTGGTACAATCATATCTTCATCAGCTAAGCACTTTCTCAGGTGAGATACATGGAATGTGGGATGAATTCCACTTAACTCATCTGGCAATTCTAACCGATAGGCCACCTCTCCTACTCGTGCGATGATTCGGAAAGGCCCTATGTACCTTGGGCTTAGCTTGCCTCTCTTCCGGAACCGAATGATCCCCTTCCAAGGTGAGACCTTCGACATAACTCGGTCGCCCACCTTGAATTTGATCGGTCTACGCCTCTTGTCGGCGTACGACTTTTGTCTATCTTTTGCTGCCTTCATAAAGGATTTGATCCTTTCTAACTTATCAGTGCTAGCCTTGATCACCTCAAGGCTCCCTAACTCTTTCTGTCCAATATCACCCTAACATATGGGTGTCCTACACCTTCTACCGTATAGCATCTCGTAAGGTGGCATACCAATACTGGCATGATAACTGTTATTATACGAGAATTCTGCTAATGGTATGTGATCATCCCAACTTCCTCCAAAACTGATCACACGCTCGAAGCATATCCTCAAGTATCTGGATCATCCTTTCAGACTGACCATCTGTCTGGGGATGATAAGCCGTGCTAATGTGTAGCCTCGTCCCCATCACATCATGGAATCTATTCTAAAAGGTGGATGTAAACTGAGTGTCGCGATCGGATCCAATAGACACCAGCACGCCATCAAGAGCTATAATCTCCTTGATGAACAGATCCACCAATCTCTTGGATGAATATGTCTCGCGGATCGGTAAGAAGTGAGCACTCTTTGTCAGACGATCTACAATCACCCATATGGTATCGTACCCCCTCGTCGTACGAGGTAGCTTAGTAATAAAGTCCATGGTGATGTGCTCCCACTTCCACTCGGGTATATCCCACGGTTGGATCTTCTCGTATGGCTTCTGGTGTTCTGCCTTCACTTGCAAGCAAGTAAGGCACTTGCTCATGTACTCAACTATGTCGTGCTTCATTCCCGGCCGCCAATAATCTTTCTTCATATCCTGATACATCTTTGTGGCACTGGGATGAATCGAGTATTGAATCTTATCAGCTTCATCCATAACCCGCCCCCGTAGGTCCCCATAACGAGGGATCCATATTCGTCTGTTTTGGGTTTTAACATCGAGAGTGTTTTCACCCATTTCTGCAACTAGACCCTTCATTCGCTTAGGATTAAGGCGATCTTCTTTCAACGCCTCTTCTTGAAATTCTTTCACTTAGGTCATCACATCAGCGGTCATAACCAACTGATAAGCTTTCACCCGAATCGGCTCGGGTCTCTCCTTTTGGCTAAGGGCATCGGCCATGACGTTAGCCTTACCCAGATGGTAATGGATCTCACAATTATAATCATTGATAAGCTCTAACCATCTCCTCTGCCTCATGTTGAGATCCTTTTGCTCAAAGAAATACTTTAAGCTCTTGTGATATGTGAAGATTATGCACTTCGTCCCGTATAAGTAGTGCTGCCAAATCTGCAACGCAAAGACCACAGCCGCCAACTCCAAATCATGGGTTGGGTAGTTGCCTTGTGGGTTTTCAGCTTTCGGGATGGGTAGGCTATTACTTTTCCACGTTGCATTAACATGTAACCTAACCCCGAGTAAGAAGCATCCGAATATACCACTAAGTCCTCACTCCCTTCGGGTATTGTTAAAACAGGGGCTTGAGTCAATCTCGCCTTCAACTCCTCGAAAGCACCCTCTTGCATTTGAACCCATACAAACTTCACATCCTTGCGAGTCAATTTAATCAAAGTTGAGCTATCTTGGAAAAGTCTTGGATGAATCTCCTATAATAGCCCGCCAAACCCAAGAAACTATGGATTTCGGATGGCGTCTTTGGAGACTTCCATTGCATCACTGCCTCAACCTTTGCCGGGTCTACCATAATTCCTTCAGCATTAACAACATGACCCAAAAATTAGACTTCGCATAACCAAAAAACACACTTAGAGAATTTAGCATATAACTTCTCTCTTCTAAGTGCCTCCAACACCTCGTGTATGTGGCCGGCATGTTCTTCTTCACTTCTCGAATAAATCAGGATATCATCAATAAACACAATCACTGATTTATCTAAAATGGGCCGGCACACTCGGATCATTAAATCCATAAAGCAGCTGGCGTGTTAGTCAAATCGAAAGACATAACGAGGAACTCGTAGTGTCCATAACACGTGTGAAAAGCAGTCTTATGGATATCCCGCTCCTTCACCTTCAGTTGGTGATAACCAGATTGTAGATCTATCCTTGAAAACCAACTGGCACCTTGCAGGTGATCAAATAAGTCGTCAATCCTCGGTAACGAATACCGATTCTTTACCATCAACTTGTTCAGCTCTCGGTAGTCGATGCACATCCGCATACTACCGTCCTTCTTCTTCACAAACAATACCGGAGCACCCCAAGGAGAGATACTCGATCGAATAAACCCTTTATCCATTAACTCCTGCAATTGATCCATTAGTTCCTTCATCTCAGTAGGAGCTAATCGATATGGTGCTTTGGCAACGGGTTGAGCACCAGGTATCAGATCGATCCGAAACTCAATCTCACGATCCGATGGCACACCTGGTAAGTCTTCTGGAAACACATCTAAAAAAATCACACACCACTGGTATGCCAGACAGTTGTGGTACTGACGCATCCACATCCCTTACGTAGGCCAGGTAGGCACTACATCCACGTCTCATGTACTTCCCCGCTACCGCCATTGAAATCACCTTCGGAACCATGGTGACGCGATCACCGTAGATCGCCACTGAACTTCCATCAGGCGCAACTAATCGAATCATCTTCTTTCAACACACGATGTTTGGTTGTGCTAACCAGTCCATCCCTAGTACTACGTCGAATCCACCTAGGGGCATCACATGTAAATTGGCAGAAAACCTATGGCCTTCTAGTTCTACGACACAGTCCTCTATCATATCAGTAATTCTAGTAGGCTTACCAATAGCAGTTTCTACATCGAATGGCTCATCAATACTCCTACTACTAACAGATAATTTAGCACAGAAAGTAGTAGAGATGAAACTCCTACTAGCACCAGAATAAAATAATACAGAGGCACAAGTTTGGTTTACTAGAAACATACCTGACACAACATCGAGGTCAACTTTGGCCTCCTCCCGGGTTATCGTGAAAGCTCTAGCACTTGCCCTCTGCCCTCCTTCTTCAGCCTTCTTCTTCGCCCCAGAACTCTCGATCCTTGGCTTCTTATAATCCTTGCTAGCATGGCCCTCCTCACCACAGCTATAACACCTCGGCACCCTATAGTCTCTAGCAATGTGTAACGCCCGGAAATTTTATCATTTAAAAAAAGAAAAAAAAAGAAATAAGAGAAAGGAAAAAGAAAAGTATCTTGAGAGAAAATAAAATGAATAAAAGTGGAGGGGCTAAAGTGCAAAAAGGACAAAATATTATTATTATTCTGTTTAAAGTGGGCATGGTTGCCCACATCTTCTATATTTCTCAACTGCTCGACATTTTAGAGAGAGAAAGCTGAATATCTTCGGTTCTAGAGAGAGAGCAGCAAAACTTGGTGAAGGTAAACAAATTTAGCACAATTAGCTTGGTTTTTATGGACTTTTGACCATGAAACTGATTTCTACATGTTCTTATGTGTGTACATGTGTTTGGGTATGTGTTTTTGACATGTTTTAGGTGTTAGAGCTCTTTAAAAAGTTCAAGTTAAGGAGTTTCAGCTTGGAAGCAGCCTAGGTGAGTTCTAGACCCCGTCTTTACATGTTTTAAAACATTTTTAGGGCTGAAAATGTTTTGAAAATGATTTAAGTGTTGCCCATGCGCCCAAAAAGGGCCCATGCGCCTAGCCTTTTTGCCTTAGAATATTTTAAGTAAGACCATGCGCCCAAACAGGCCCATGCGCTGAAAATGTGCCTTAGAAAGTTAAGTATAGGATAATGCACCCCAATAGTGCTGATGCGCCTGAATAGTTCATACGCCCAAGACTTAGTGGGAAAAAGGATTAAGTGCAAGGCCATACGCCTGAATAGTGGTGATGCGCCTAAGCAGGGCTCATGCGCTTGCATAGTGCTCATGCGCCTAGAACACTTAGAAATTTTCTGAAATTTTGGAGAAAAACATAATGATTAAGGATTAACCCTAGTTTGACTTTAGGGTTTTAATTGTTATTATTATGCATAATTATGAGTTGTTCTTATGTTCCATAATAATTATTATTGTGTGACTTTACTTGGTGTGTTTATGATCATATACGTAAAGTATTATCATTATAAAAGTGAAAGATTAATGATAAAGAAAAATGGAACATAAATGAAGGAATGAAAGTCTTGCAAGCAAAAGAATAGGAGGTGCACGACCATGTTGTCGTTAGCTTAACTATATGCTGTTTAGCTAACCCAAAGGATGCATGCAGGGTCAGTCATTAAGACTGATAGGGACCCTTGTAGCATACCCTAGGTAACTGGGTCAGCTTAGTGCCCAATGTTCGTGGTCTATTTATAGACCACCGGCCAGCATCAGCTTCATGCACAATGTTCGGGGTATTGCACATTGGTCCGTAAGAAAGTGAAAGATAATGATAAAAGTATGAAATGAACGAATGCGTACAGTAATGAATGAAAGAAACTATTACCTTGATGTACGTATGATGTGTGACCACATACCAAAATAAAGGAAGTATTTTACAACAAAGGATATTTTCATATATATATATACAAGGTATTTTAATACTTTTAAAACTAGAACTCACTCAGCAACGCTAACTTTTATACATTTTTAGTTGGCAGGTAAATATTGCTGAGGATGGCACGAGGGTGAAGCTACTTGGCGGGACAAGACTGACATCCATTCATGTTTTGATATTGTTGTTTTGTAATGCATTTAAACAATCTTTTATAACTAGTGAACAACGGTGTATAGCTTAAAAACAGTAATTATAAATGAATGAATGGGCTTTTATTAATGTAATTCCGCTGCAACGTTTTAAGAAATGTCTAATATTATGTATGTTTAGTGCTATGAATGACCAACTGTGAGGTGCTCGGGAATGGGGCCTTAAAAGTTGGTATCAGAGCCATAGTTTAAGAGAATTGGGTAAATATTTTCAAAAAACCTAAACTTAAACTGAAAATAGGACGAATGGAGGGATGTCAGCCCGAGTAGCTATGTGCCATCAGGTATTTCTTTTCTTAAGGTTAACCATATTATGTGTGTGTGCTATTTGACTTATGTGTTCTTAGTAGGTTTAGATACTGATGTAGTCAAGATAGGAAATGCTTGGGGGTCAAGAACAAAGTAAGTGGCTAATCATAACTGGCCACTGTAATTAGGGACTTACTATACTTAACATAAACTGAGCTATTCCTTGAATGACCGTGTTAGTGTTTAAATCATATAGTGATTAGAGAATGGCTGGAGGTAGATCATCTAAGGCTTCTAGGGGTGGGGCACATGGTGGACGTGGTGCCAAACCAAGAGTCACTAGGAAGAAGACCAAACTGCTGAGAGGGCCCGTGAAGAGCCCGAGGTGCATCACTAGGAGGGTGGTGATAAGAGTGCGAACTTAAGGGCTTCGGTGAAAAAGGCAGTGGTAGTGGAAGTCCATCAAGTTATGCAGATGATTCTACCGTCTGTAGTGACTGAAGTGATCAAGGCTGTAAGGGAGGATGAGAAGAAAGAGAAGAGAAGGACCACAGGAAGGGAGGAAAAGGAACGATAGGAGACCGACACGATTGTCTCGAGTACGGAGGAGGAGGAGGAGGAAGCGGTGCAGGAAACTACACGAGGATGTAACTATGGGGCATTTCAGAGATGCAAGCCCCACTTTTGATGGGAACGGTAATGCTGCTGCTGCTCACCAATGGGTGAGGGAGATGGAGGCGGTGCTTGATATCAGCGAGTGCCGAGAAGATCAGAAGGTGAAGTTTGCCACCCACTCGTTGGTGGACTCGGCCTTATGCTGGTGGGACAACATTGTGCAGGCCGAGGGCAGCAGGGCCATAAGGAAGATGAGGTAGCCAGAACTGAAAAACTTAAGTTCTGTGCTCACAGGGAGTTGGACAATATTGCGAGGGAGTTCCTACAGCTGGAAGCGGGAACTATGACGAACCAATAGTATACCACCAAATTCAATGAGATGGCAAGGCTGGTGCCTGATTAGGTGACCCCGATATCAAGGAAGATTAAGAGGTATGTCAAGGGTTGTCGGCTGATATACGTAGGCATCTGATTGCTGGCCAACCAAGTACCTTTTGATCGGCTGTAGACATGGCGGGTAGGTTGTATGATGAGAGAGAGGAGACTGTGGTGGAGGTGAAGAAGAAAGGTGGTGGTGATAAGAACTAGAACGGGAAGCGGTTTGGACGTGGTGGTTTCGCTCCAAACAATAAAAAGATGAAGATGGATACTCGTAGGGCGACATCAAGCTCGGGGCTGAGGAAGTGTGGTAAATGTGGAAGGGAACATACCGGCGAGTGTAGGTTGGGATTGAATGTATGCTTCAAGTGTGGGAAGCCTGGCCACGTTACTAGAGACTACAGGGTGCCGAGGTGTTATAGCTATGGCGAGGAGGGCCACGTGAGCAAGGACTGTAAGAAGCCAAGGGCCAAGAGCTCTGGGGCGAAGAAGAAGACTGGAGAAGGAGATCATAGGGAAACTGTTACGGATATCACGATGACCCGGGAGGAAGCCAGAGTGGACCCCAATGTCGTGTCAGGTATGTTTCTAGTAAACCAAACTTGTGCCTCCTTATTATTTGATTCTGGTGCTAGTAGGAGTTTCATCTCTACTACTTTCTGTGCTAAATTGTCTGTTAGTAGTAGGAGTATTGATGAGCCATTCGATGTAGAAACTACTATTGGTAAGTCCACTAAAATTACTAATATGATAGACGATTGTGCCATAGAACTAGAAGGTCATAGGTTCTCTGCTTAATTACATGTGATGCCCCTAGGCGGATTTGATGTAGTACTAGGGATGGATTGGTTAGCAACCTATGAGACAAACATCGTGTGTCGCAAGAAGATGATCTGATTAATTACGCCTGATAGAAGTTCGGTAACAGTCTAAGGTGATCACGTTACTACGCTTCTGAAGGTGATTTCGATGGCGGTGGCAGGGAAGTATGTGAGACATGGACGTAATGCCTAGGTGGCCAATGTAAAGGATGTGGATGCATCAGTACCACAACTGTCCGACATACCAGTGGTGTGTGATTTCCCAGAAGTGTTTCCAGAAGACTTACCAGGTATGCCATCGGATCACGAAATTGAGTTTTAGATTGATTTGATACCCAGTGCTCAACCCGTTGCCAAAGCACCGTATCGATTAGCTCCAACTGAGATGAAAGAACTGATGGATCAACTGCAGGAGTTGATAGATAAAGGGTTCATCCGACCGAGCATCTCTCCTTGGGGTGCTCTAGTATTGTTCATGAAGAAGAAGGACGGTATTATACCGGATGTGAATCGACTAACGAGAGCTGAATAAATTGACGGTAAAGAATCGGTATCTGTTACCAAGGGTTGAGGACTTATTTGACCAGCTCTAGGGTGCCAGTTGGTTCTCGAGGATAGATCTTCGATCTGTCTACCATCAGTTGAAGGTGAAGGAGCGAGACATTTCTAAGACAGCTTTTTGCATGCGTTATGGACACTACGAGTTTCTCGTTATGTCTTTCGCTTTTGCTAACACGCCAGCTGCCTTTATGGATTTGATGAACCGAGTGTGTCGGCCAATGTTAGATAAATCAGTGATTGTGTTTATTGATGATATACTGATTTGTTTGAAAAGCGAGGAAGAACATGTCAGCCACATACGTGAAGTATTGGAGACACTTAGAAGAGAAAAGTCGTATGCTAAATTCTCTAAGTGTGCTTTTTGGTTGCGTGAGGTACAATTTCTTGGTCACGTGGTGAATGCTGAAGGAATTATGATAGACCCGGTAAAGGTTTAGGCAGTGATGCAATGGAAGTCTCCAACGACTCCATCCGAGATTCGCAGCTTCTTAGGTTTGGCGGGTTATTACAAGAGATTCATCCAAGACTTTTCCAAGATAGCCTCACCTTTGACCAAATTGACCCATAAGGACGTGAAGTTTGTGTGGGGTCAGAAACAGGAGGATGCTTTTGAGGAGTTAAAGACGAGATTAACTATAGCTCCTATTTTGACGTTACCCGAAGGGACTGAAGACTTAGTGGTATATTCGGATGCTTCTTATTCGGGGCTAGGTTGCGTGTTAATGCAACATGGAAAGGTAATAGCCTACGCATCCCGACAGTTGAAAACCCACGAAGTCAATTATCCCACCCATGATTTGGAGTTAGCGGCTGTGGTCTTCGTGTTGAAGATTTGGAGGCACTACCTATACGGGGACAAAGTGCACAATCTTCATGGATCACAAGTGCTTGAAGTACTTCTTCGAGCAAAAGGAACTCAACATGAGACAGAGGAGATGGTTAGAGCTTATTAAAGATTATGATTGTGAGATCCATTACCATCCAGGTAAGGCCAACGTTGTGAGTGATGCCCTCAGTCAAAAGGAGAGACCCGAGCTGATTCGAGTAAAGGCTTATCAGTTGGTTATGACCGCTGACGTAATGACCTAGGTGAAAGGGTTCCAAGATGAGGCATTGAAAGAAGATCGCCTAAATTCCAAACTAATGAGAGGTCTAGTCGTAGAATTTGGTGAAAACACTCTCGGTACCCGAAATGAATGGATATGGATCCCTTGTTAAGGAGAGCTACGGGGGCGGATTATGGATGAAGCTCATAAGATTCGATACTCGATTCATCCCGGTGCCAGGAAATTGTATCAGGATATGAAGAAAGATTATTGGTGGCCAGGTATGAAGCGCGATCTAGTAGAGTACGTGAGCAAGTGCCTTACTTGTTTGCAAGTGAAGGCAGAACATCAGAAGCCATACGGGAAGATCCGACCGTTGGATATACCCGAATGGAAGTGGGAGCACATCACGATGGATTTTATTACCAAGCTACCTCGTACGGTAAGGGGGTGCGATACAATTTAGGTGATTATTGATCGTCTGACAAAGAGTGCTCACTTCCTACAATTTAGGTGATTATTGATCTATTCATTAAGGAGATTGTAGCTCGTCATGGTGTGCCGGTGTCTATCATATCAGATCATGACACCCGATTCACATCAAAGTTTTAGAAGAGATTCCACAACACGATGGGGACCAAGTTACACATTATTATGACTTATCACCCTCAGACAGATGGTCAGTCTGAGAGGACGATTCAGACACTTGAGGATATGCTTCGAGCATGCGTGATTGATTTTATGGGAAGTTGGGATGATCACTTACCGTTAGCAGAATTCTCGCACAATAACAGTTATCATGCCAACATTGGTATGCCACCTTAGGAGATGCTATACGGTAGAAGGTGTAGGGCACCCGTATGTTGGGGTGATATTGGACTGAAAGAGTTGGAAGCCTTGAGGTAATCGAGGCTACAACTGAAAAGTTAGAAAGAATTAAAGCCTTTATGAAGGCAGCAAAAGATAGACAAAAGTCGTACGCCGACAAGAGGTGTGGACCAATCGAATTTAAGGTGGGCGACCGAGTTATATTTAAGATCTCACCTTGGAAAGGAATCATTCGATTCCGGAAGAAGGGCAAGCTAAGCCCGAGCTACATAGGGCCTTTCCGAATCATCGCACGAGTAAGAGAGGTGGCCAATCGGTTAGAATTGCCTGATGAGTTAAGTGGAATACATCCAACATTCCATGTATCTCACCTAAGGAAGTGCTTAGCTGATGAAGAAATGATTGTACCACTGGATGATATCGCAGTGGACGAACGGCTCAATTATATAGAGCAACCAGTGGCAATCATCGATCAAAAAGAGATAAGGTTAAGGAATAAAGTGGTTCCACTTGTACGAGTACAGTGGAAGCACAGGAAGGGTTCCGAGTCTACATGGGAGACTGAAGAAGAGATGAGACAGCATTACCCACAGTTATTCGAAGGATGACGGGTTTCAGGGACGAAACCTCTTTACGGGGGGTGGACTTGTAACGCTTGGAAATTTTGTCAGTTAAAAAGAAAAGAAAAAAAAAAGAAATAAGAGAAAGGAAAAAGAAAAGTATCTTGGGAGAAAGTAAAATGAATAAAAGTGGAGGGGCTAAAAGTGCAAAAAGGACAAAATATTATTATTATTCAGTTTAAAGTGGGCATGGACGCCCACATCTTCTGCATTTCTCAACTACTCGACATTTTAGAGAAAGAAAGAAGAAGATCTTCGGTTCTAGAGAGAGAGCAGCAAAACTTGGCCAAGGTAAGAAAATTTAGCACTATTAGCTCGATTTTTATGGACTTTCAACCATGAAACTGATTTCTATATGTTCTTATGTGTGTACATGTGTTCGGTATGTGTTTTTGACATGTTTTTGGTGTTAGAGCTCTTTAAAAAGTTCAAGTTAAGGAGTTTGAGCTTGGAAGCAGCCTAGGTGAGTTATAGACCCCATCTTTACATGTATTAAGATGTTTTTAGGGGCTGAAAATGTATTGAAAATGATTTTATGACTTACATATATGTAACCGTATTTATTTAGGCTTGTATGATGCTGTTTTATTGTTGTTTATATGGTGTTTATGCTTAGAATGGTAGTAGGAAGCTTAGAATAGGATGATATTATGATTAGGACTGAGAACAACTTATGAACATGTTGAACAGGTGGTTCATGCGCCTACTTAAGGCTCATGCACCTGAAATTGCCTTAGAAATATTTAAGTGTTGCTCATGCATCCAAAAAGGGCCCATGCGCCTAGCCTTTTTGCCTTAGAATATTTTAAGTAAGACCATGCGCCCAAACAGGGCCCATACGCCTGAAAATGTGCCTTAGAAAGTTAAGTATAGGATGATGCGCCCCAATAGTGCCAATGCACCTGAATAGTTCATGCGCCCAAGACTTAGTGGGAAAAAGGATTAAGTGTAGGGCCATTTGCCTGAATAGTGTTGATGCGCCTAAGCAGGCTCATGCGCCTGCATAGTACTCATGCACCTAGAACTTACTCAGCAACGCTGACTTTTATACATTTTCAGTTGGTTGGTAAGTATTGCTGAGGATGGTACGAGGGTGAAGCTACTCGGCGGGGTAAGATTGACATCCATTCATGTTTTAATATTGTTTTGTAGTGCATTTAAACAATGTATAGCTTAACAACAGTAATTATAAATGATATGAATGGGTTTTATTAATGTAATTCTGATGCAATGTTTTAAGAAATGTATAATATTATGTATGTTTAGTGCTATGAATGACCAACTGTGAGGTGCCTGGGAACGGGGCCTTACACAATGTGACCAGGCTTCCCACACTTGAAGCGTACGTTCAATCCCAACCAACACTCACCAGTATGCTCCCTTCCACATTTACCGTACCTCCCCATCCCTGAGTTTGATGTCGCCCTGCGATCATCCATCTTCATCTTTTTGTTGTTTGGAGCGAGACCACCACGTCCAAACCGCTTCCCATTCGAGTTCTTATCACCACCACTTGTCTTTTTCGCCTCCACTACATTGTCCTCTTGCTCAACATACAACCTACGTGCCAGGTCTATAGTTGATCGAAATGTACTCGGTCGGGCGGCAATCAAATGCCTACGTATATCAGCCGGCAACCCCTGCATATACCTCTTAATCTTCCTTGATATCGGGGTCACCTGATCAGGCACCATCCTTGCCATCTTATTAAATTTGGTGGTATACTGTTAGTGCGTCATAGTTCCTGCTTTCAGCTGTAGGAACTCTCTCTCAATCTTGTCCAACTCCCTATGAGGACAGAACTCCTCAATTACCAATTTTTTTAGTTTTGGCCACCTCATCTTTCCAATGGCCCTGCTGCCCTCGGCCTGGACAATATTGTCCCACCAGTATAAGGCAGAGTCCACCAACGGATGGGTGGCAAACTTCACCTTCTGATCTTCTCGGTACTCACTGATATCCAGCACCGCCTCCATCTCCCTCACCCATCAATGAACAGCAGCAGCATTGCCGTTCCCATCAAAATATGGGGGCTTGCATCTCTGAAATGCCCCGTAGTTACATCCTCATGCAGTTTCCTGCACCGCTTCTTCCTCCTCCTCCTCACTCAAGACAATCGTCTCGGTCTCCGATCGCTCCCTTTTCTCCCTTCCGGTGGTCCTTCTCCTCTCTTTTTCTCATCCTCTCTTACCGCCTTGATCACTTCAGTCACTACAGACGGTAGAATCATCTGCATGACTTAATGGACTTCCTCTACCACTGCCTCTTTCACCGAAGACCTTAATTTTGCACTCTCATCACCACCCTCCTGGTGATGCATCTCGGGCTCTTCTCGGGCCCTCTCAGCATTCTTAGTCTTATTCCTAGTAACATGCGGTTCAGCACCACATTCTCCCTGTGCTCCACCCCTAGAGACCTTATATGATCTACCACCAGCCATTCCCTAATTACTATAAGATTCAAACACTAACACGATCATTCAAGGAATAGCTCAGTTTATGTTAAGTATAGTAAGTCCCTAATTACAGTGGCAAGTTATGATTAGCCACTTACTTTACCTTTCACACCCCAAGCATTTTCCATCCTGACTACATCAGTATCTAAATCTACTAATAACACATAAGTCAAATAGCACACGCACATAATACTAGTTAACTTTAAGAAAAGAAATACATGATGGCACATAGCTACTCGGGCTGACATCCCTCCATTCGTCTCATTTTCAGTTTAAGTTTAGCTTTTTCAAAAATGTTTACCCAATTCTCTTAAACTTTGCTCTGATACCAACTTGTAAGGCCCCGTTCCCGAGACGCTTACAGTTGGACAATCATAGCACTAAACATACATAATAGTATACATTTCATAAAACGTTGCAGCGAAATTTCATTAACAAAAGCCCATTCATTTCGTTAATAAATTACTGTTGTTAAGCAATACATCATTGTTCATTAGTTACAAAAGATTGCTTAAATGCATTACAAAACAACAATATCATCAAAACATGAATGGATGTCAGTCTTGCCCCGCTGAGTAGCTTCACCCTCGCGCCATCCTCAGCAATATTTACCTGCCAACTGAAAATGTATAAAAGTCAGTGTTGCTGAGTGAGTTCTAGTTTTAAAAGTATTAAAATACCTTGTATAGATATATGAAAATATCTTTTGTTGTAAAATACTTCCTTTATTTTAGTATGTGGTCATACATCATACGGACATCAAGGTAACACTTTCTTTCATTCATTACTGTACACATTCGTTTTTTTTCTTACTTTTATCATTATCTTTCACTTTCTTACGGACCAATGTGCAATACCCCGAACATTGTGCACAAAGCTGATGTTGGGCCTGTGGTCTATAAATAGACCACGAACATTGTGCACTAAGCTGACCTAGTCACCTAAGGTATGCTACAAGAGTCCCTGTCAGTCTCAATGACTGACCCTGCCTGCATCCTTCGGGTTAGTTAAACCGCATATAGTTGAGCTAACGATAACATGGTCATGCACCTCCTTTTCATTTGCTTGCAAGACTTTCATTTCTTCCTTTATGTTACACTTTTCTTATCATTAATCTTTCACTTTTATTAATGATAATATGTAACACCTGGATAATTTTTAATAGACGAGAAAGAAAGGATAAATGTGAATAAAAGGAAGAAATGCAATTTAACCCAAGTTGAGGGGTTAAAAGTGTCAAAAGGACAAAAAGTATCAAAAGCGAGTACAAAAGGTGGTATGGCCGCCCATGTTGTCAAGTATGATGATGTGTGATGATGTTATGCTTATGTATGATTTGTTCTTATGTTCCTTATGTTATGATATATTGATGTGTGACTTTACATGGTGTGTTTATAACCATAAACATAAAGTATTATCATTAATGAAAGAGATAAGATTAATGATAACGAAAGTGGAACATAAAGAACAAAAGAAAGTAAAGGCTTGCAAGCATAAAGAAAGAAGGATTACAACTCTTTGAGAGTTGATAGCTCAACTGTGTGTTTTATAACGTGCAATTTTAACCCATGAGGGTTCACACACAGGGGGGATCAGTCTAGGTGACTGAACCCACAGTACGAAACGGGATCCTTGTCATTCGACCCGGGCTTCGTGCCAAGATATGATACGGCTTTGTGCCAGTTAGTGACGGGGCTTTGTGCCTAGAATGGTGGATTTGGGCCATGAGCTTCGTGCCAATTAGTAAAGGAGCTTTGTGCTCGGAATGGCGGTTTCGGACCGCGATGGGGGAAAAGCCTGACAGGATCTAGAATAAGTACGAAACAAGAGAGATGAGAAAGTAGGAAACGAACAAAGTAATAAAGTATGAAATGAACGTTAACGAAAGATAATGATAGAGTACGAGACGAACGTTAACGAAAGATAGTGATAGAGTACGAGACAAACGTCAATGAAAGATAATAATAAAGTACGAAACGGGATCTTTGTCATTCGACCTTAGAGATCGTGGCTGCGTGCCATGATGAGGGTAAAGCTTGACAGGATCTACAACTAGTGAAAGAAAAAGATAAAGTATGAAATGAACGATAAAGATAAAGCACGAAATGACGAACATGTGAGATGATGAACGAAATGTATGATATGTGTCATGTGCGATAGTAAAGAAAATGTCTTAACGAACGGAAGGTAATATATATTTTTATTAAACTAGAACTCACTCAGCAACGCTGACTTTTATGTATCTTCCAGTTGGCAGGTAAAAGTTATTGAGGATGGCACGAGGCAGCTACTTGGATTATTTTGGATGGCATCCATTTTATGTAAAATGACAATTTTGTGGTGTAATGCAACGAATGATATTTTGTAACGATGTTGTATTATTTTGCAAAAGCAGTTATTAATATATGAAATGATTTTAGTTAAATGATTTTGCTGTAATGTTTTAAATGAATGTGCGATTTATGTGCAATGAATGACCAACTGTGAGGTGCCCGGGAACTAGGGCCTTACAAGTTGGTATCAGAGCCAAAGTTTAAGTGAATTGGGTAAATATTTTCAAAACCTAATCTTAACTGATAATGGGATAAAAGGAAAGGGATGCCAGCCCGAGTAGCTACGTGCCATCAGGTATTTCTTTTTTGAAGTTAATTGAGTTATGTGTAGTGCTTGTTAATTATGTG
Source organism: Flaveria linearis (assembly GCA_024085815.1). Taxonomy (NCBI): domain Eukaryota; kingdom Viridiplantae; phylum Streptophyta; class Magnoliopsida; order Asterales; family Asteraceae; genus Flaveria; species Flaveria linearis. The sequence goes on along the minus strand of CM044016.1, from coordinate 23,400,438 downwards.
TTCTTAGTAGATTTAGATACTGATGTAGTCAGGATAGGAAATGCTTGGGATGTGAAGAGTAAAGTAAGTGGCTAATCACAAGTGGCCACTGTAATTAGGGACTTACTATACTTAACATAAACTGAGCTATTCCTTGAATGACCGTGTTAGTGTTTGAATCTTACAGTTATTAGAGAATGGCTGGAGGTAGATCATCTAAGGTCTTAAGGGGTGGAGCGTAGGGAGGACGTGGTGCTGAACCGCGTGTTACTAGGAACCAGGCTAAGACGACTGAGAGGGCCTGTGAAGAGCCCGAGATGCATCACCAGGAAGCTGGTGATGAGAGTGTGAATCTAAGAGCCTCAGTAAAAGAGGCAGTGGTAGAGGAGGTGCATCAAGTCATGCAGACGATACTGCCGTCTGTGGTGACTGAAGTTATTAAGGCGGTGAGAGAGGATGAGAGGAAAGAGAGGAGAAGGACCCCAGGAAGGGAAGAGACGGAACGGTCGAAGACCAAGACGATTGTCTCGAGTGAGGAAGAAGAGGAAGAAGCAATGCAGGAGACTGCACGTGATTGCAACTATGGGGCATTCCAGAGGTGCAAGCCCTCGACTTTTGATGGGAATGGCACTGCTGCTGCTGCTGCTCACTGATGGGTGAGAGAAATGGAGGTGATACTTGACATTAGCGAGTGCTGAGAAGATCAAAAGGTGAAGTTTGCTACCCACTCACTTGTGACACGACCTTATGTTGGTGGGACAATTTGTCTAGGCTGAGGGTAGTTGGGCCATCAGCAGGATGAGGTGGTCGAGTTGAAGAAGCTGGTGATTGAAGAATTCTGCCCTCACCGAGAACTCGACAAGATAGAGAGGGAGTTCCAGCAGCTGGAGGCTGGTACCATGAAACACCAGCAATACACTACCAAGTTCAATGAGATGGCGAGGTTGCTGCCGGATTAGGTGACGCCAGTGTCAAGAAAGATCAAGAAGTACATCTAGGGATTGCCAGCTGACGTACGCAGGCATTTGATCGTTGCCCGCCGGGTACCTTTCGATCGGTGGTTGACCTGGCGGGTAGGCTGTATGATGAGAGGGAAGTGGCAGTATTCGAGGTGAAGAAGACGGGTGATGATGATAAGGATGTATGAAGAGGTTGGACATGGAGGTTTCACTCTAAACAACAAAAGAAGGAGAGTGGAGTGGTTCAAGTGGGGGATGAATGTGTTTTCAAATATGGGAAGCCCGGTCATGTGGCGAAGTTGTCTGGACTTATGCGGTGTTATAACTGCGGTGAGGAAGGCCACATGAGCAGGGACTGCAAGAAGCCAAGGGCTGAGAGTTCTAGGGCGAAGAAGAAGCCGGAAGAAGGAGGACAGAGGGCAAGTGCTAGAGCCTTCACGATGACGCGGGAGGAGGCCAGAGAGGATCCCGATGTCGTGTCAGGTATGTTTCTAGTAAACCAAACTTGTGCCTCTGTGTTATTTGATTCTAGTGCTAGTAGGAGTTTATTTCTACTGCTTTCTGTGATAAGTTATCTGTTAGTAGTAGAAGTATTAGTGATCCATTTGATGTAGAAACTGCTATTGGTAAGTCTACTAGAATTACTGATATGATCGAGGACTGTGCCATAGAATTAGAAGGTCATAGGTTTGCTGCTAAGTTACATGTGATGCCCCTAGGTGGATTCGATGTAGTGCTAGGGATGGATTGGCTAGCAATCTATGAAGAGAACATCATGTGTTGAAAGAACATGACTCGGTTAGCTGCGCCCGATGGAAGTTCGCTGATGGTCTACGGTGATCGCGTCACTATGATTCCAAAGGTGATTTTGATGGCGGTGGCAGCAAAGTGCATGAGGCGTGATGTAGTGCTTATCTGGCCTACATAAAGGATGTAGACGCGTCGGTGCCACAACTATCCGACGTACCAATGGTATGTGACTATCCGGACGTGTTCCCGGAAGACTTAGCAGGTGTGCCACCGGATCGCGAGATTGAATTCCATATTGATCTTATACCCAGTGGTCAACACCTTGCCAAAGCATCGTATCAATTAGCTCCTACCGAGATGAAGGAACTCATGGATCAACTGCAGGAATATTTGGATAAGGGATTTATCCGACCGAGCATCTCTCCTTGGGGTGCTCTGGCATTGTTTGTGAAGAAGAAAGACGGTAGTATGTGGATGTGCATCGACTACCGAGAGCTGAATAAGTTGACGGTGAAGAATCGGTATCTGTTACGGAGGATTGACGACTTGTTTGATCAGCTACAAGGTGCCAGTTGGTTTTTGAGGATAGATCTTCGATCTGGCTACCATCAATTAAAGGTGAAGGAGCAATACATCCCTAAGACAGCTTTTTGCACGCGTTATGGACACTACGAGTTCCTTGTTATGTCTTTCGGTCTAACTAACGCGCCAGCTGCCTTTATGGACTTGATAAACCAAGTGTGTTGGCCGATGTTAGATAAATCAGTGATCGTGTTTATTGATGATATCCTAATTTATTCGAGAAGTGAGGAAGAACATGTCGGCCACATACGTGAGGTATTGGAGACACTTAGGAGAGAGAAGCTGTATGCTAAATTCTCTAAGTGTACTTTTTGGTTGCGCGAGGTTCAATTTCTGGGTCACGTGGTAAATGCTGAGGGAAACATGGTGGACCCGGCAAAGGTTGAGGCGGTCATGCAATGGAAGTCTCCAAAGACGCCATCCGAGATTCGTAGTTTCTTGGGTTTGGCAGGTTATTACAGGAGGTTCATCTAGGATTTTTCTAAGATAGCCTCACCTTTGACCAAATTGACCCGTAAGGATGTGAAGTTTGAATGGGGTCAGAAACAGGAGGATGCTTTTGAGGAGTTAAAGATGAGATTAACTCAAGCTCCTATTTTAACGTTACCCAAAGGGAGTGAAGACTTAGTGGTGTATTCGGATGAATCTTATTCGGGACTAGGTTGCGTGTTAATGCAACGGGGAAGGGTGATAGCTTATGCATCCCGACAGTTAAAAACCATGAAGTCAACTACCCTACACATGATTTAGAATTAGCGGTTGTGGTCTTTGCGTTGAAGATTTGGAGGCACTACTTATATGGGAAGAAGTGCATGATCTTCATGGACCACAAGAGCTTGAAGTACTTCTTCGAGCAAAAGGATCTTAACATGAGACAGAGGAGATAGTTAGAGCTCATCAAGGATTATGATTATGAGATCCATTATCATCCGGGTAAGGCCAAAGTCATGGGCGATGCCCTTAGCCAAAAGGAGAGATCCGAGCCGATTCGGGTGAAGGCTTATCAGTTTGTTATGACCGCTGACATGATGACCCAGGTGAAAGGGTTCCAAGATGAGGCGTTGAAAGAAGGTCGCCTAAATTCCGAACGAACGAGAGGTCTAGTCACAGAATTGGGTGAAAACACTCTTAGTGTTAGGACCCGAAATGGACGGATATGGATCCCTCGTTATGGAGATCTACGGGGATGAATTATGGATGAAGCTCATAAGACTCGATACTCGATTCATCCCGGTGCCATGAAGATGTATCAGGATATGAAGATGGATTATTGTGGCCGGGTATGAAGCGCGATGTAGTAGAGTACGTGAGCAAGTGCCTTACTTGTTTGCAAGTGAAGGCAGGACATCAGAAACCATACGGGAAGATCCAACCGTTGGATATACCCGAATGGAAGTGGGAGCACCTCACCATGGACTTTATTACTAAGCTACCTCATACGGCGAGGGGGTGCGATATGGGTGATTGTTGATCGACTGGCGAAGAGTGCTCACTTCCTGCCGCTCCGCGAGACGTATTCATCAGAAAGATTGGCAGATCTGTTCATTAAAGAGATCGTAGCTCGTCATGGTGTGCCAGTGTCTATCGTGTCGGATCGTGACACCCGGCTTACATCGAAGTTTTGGAAGAGATTCCATGATGCGATAGGGACGAGGCTACACATTAGCATCGCTATCATCCTCAGACGGACGGTCAGTCTGAGAGGACGATCCAGACGCTTGAAGATATGCTTCGAGCGTGTGTGATCGATTTTGGAGGAAGTTGGGATGATCACTTACCGTTAGCTGAATTCTCGTACAATAATAGTTATCATGCCAGCACTGGTATGCCACCTTACGAGATGATATACGGTAGGAGGTGTAGGACGCCCGTGTGTTGGGGTGATGTTGGGTAGAAAGAGTTGGGAAGCCTTGAGGTGATCGAGGCAATGACTGAGAAGTTAGAGAAGATCAAGGCTTTCATGAAGGCGACGAAGGATAGACAAAAGTCGTACGCCGAAAAGAGGCGTAGACCGATCGAATTCAAGGTGGGCGACCGAGTTATGTTGAAAGGTCTCACCTTGGAAAGAAATCATCCGGTTCCGAAAGCGAGGTAAGCTGAGCCCGAGGTATATAGGACCTTTCCGAATCATCGCACGAGTAGGAGAGGTGGCCTATCATTTAGAATCGCCAGACGAGTTAAGTGGAATTCATCTAACATTCCATGTATCTCATCTGAGAAAGTGCTTAGTCGATGAGGATATGATTATACCACTAGATGATATCGAAGTGGATGAACGACTCAATTATGTAGAGCAGCCAGTGGCAATCATTGATCAGAAGGAGAAGAGATTGAGGAATAAAGTGGTTCCACCGGTGAGAGTGCAGTGGAAGCACAGGAAAGGATCTGAGTCTATGGCAGACTGAAGAAGAGATGAGGCAGCATTACCCTCATCTATTTGAGGAATGACAGGTTTCGGGGATGAAACCTATATAAGGGGGTGGACTTGTAACACCCGAATAATTTTTAATAGACGAGAAAGAAAGAATAACGTGAATAAAAGGAGGAAATGCAATTTAACCCAAGTTGAGGGTTAAAGTGTCAAAAGGACAAAAAGTATCAAAAGTGGGTACAAAAGGTGGCATGGCCGCCCATGTTGTCTGCACATCTCATTTCAACCGGTTTTTTAGAGAGAGAAAGAGCAGAGAGTTCAGGTTTTTGAAGAAGAAGAGCGAGAAGTCGAATTCAAGGTAAGAATTGATGGTTATAGGTGTTCTTGACTGATTTCAATTCAAGTTTATGCTTATGTATGTGTTTTGTACATTTGTGTGAGTGTTTTGGTGGTTTTAGGTGTGAACTCAGAGTGCAATCGGGATTGAAGAAATATTGCCCGAAAGATTGACAAAAGTGAGTTCAAGAACCCCCCCCCCCCTTTTACATGTTTTAACTGATTTTAGGGCTGGAAATGCATGTATATATGTTTTTATAAAAGTGGGTATGTTACCCGTATGTTCATGTGTATGTGTATAAGGGTGGGGTATGTCTTGGGTGATTATAATGTTATGATGATGTTTTGATGTGTTTCTGTTGCTTAGAATGTAAGAACTAAGCTTAAACATGTTAGGATTAGAATTGAGACAGAATTATGATGATGGTAGTTAAGGTTAGTTGTCATGCGCCTAAGTCCTATGCTCCTGAAACTCATGCGCCCGAATAGTATCCATGCGCCTAGAATTAGGCTGAATTTGACCAAGTGTTCCATGCGCCTAGTTTGCCCATGTGCCCAGGCACTCATGCGCCTGCAAAGTGCCCATGCGCCTAGATTTGCCCACAATAACTAAGTGTTGGACCATGCGCCCCAATAGTGCCCATGCACACAGAACTTTTCCCATGCGCCTAAGTGTTCCCATGCGCCCAGAAGGCCATGCGCCCAGAAGGCCATGCGCCTGCATAGTGCTCATGCGCCTAAGACTTAGAGTTATTTTCTAAATTTCTGGGAAAAATCTAAAGTGTAGGCTTTGACTGGGGATGTTTCGGGAGGTGATGTAAGTTGACTTTTGGTGATGGATGATGGGTGATATGTCTTATGTATGATATGATGACTTTACATGGTGTGTTTATAACCATAAATGTAAAGTATTATCATTAATGAAAGAGATAAGATTAATGATAACGAAAGTGGAACATAAAGAACGAAAGAAAGTAAAGCTTGCAAGCAGAAAGAAAGAAGGATTACAACTCTTTGGGAGTTGATAGCTCAACTGTGTGTTTTATAACGTGCAATTTTAACCCATGAGGGTTCACACACAGGGGGGATCGGTCTAGGTGACTGAACCCACAGTACGAAACGGGATCCTTGTCATTCGACCCGGGCTTTGTGCCAAGATACGATACGCCTTTGTGTCAGTTAGTAACGGGGCTTTGTGCCTAGAATAGTGGCTTCAGGCCACGGGCTTCGTGTCAATTAGAAAAGGAGCTTTGTGCTCAGAATGGCGGTTTCGGACCGCTATGGGGGAAAAGCCTGACAGGATCTAGAATAAGTACGAAACAAGCAAGATGAGAAAGTATGAAACGAACGAAGTGATAAAGTATGAAATGAACGTTAACGAAAGATAGTGATAGAGAACGATATGAACGTTAGCGAAAGATAGTGATAGAGTACGAGATGAACGTTAACAAAAGATAATAATAAAGTATGAAACGAGATCTTTGTAATTCGACCTCAGAGATCGTGGTTGCGTGCCATGATGAGGGTAAAGCTTGACAGGATCTAGAACTAGTGAAAGAAAAAGATAAAGTACGAAATGAACGATAAAGATAAAGTATGAAACGAACGAACATGTGAGATGATGAACGAAATGTATGATGTGTGATCATGTGCGATTGTAAAGAAAATGTCTTAACGAACGGAAGGTAATATATATTTTATAAAACTAGAACTCACTCAGCAACGCTGACTTTTATGTATCTTCCAGTTGGCAGGTAAAAGTTGTTGAGGATGGCACGGAGCATCTACTTGGATTATTTTGGATGGCATCAATTTTATGTAAAATGACGCTTTTGTGATGTAATGCAATGAATGATATTTTGTAACGATGTTGTATTATTTTGCAAAAGCAGTTATTAATATATGAATGATTTTAGTTAAATGATTCCGCTACAATGTTTTAAATGAATGTGCGATTTATGTGCAATGAATGACCAACTGTGAGGTGCCCGGGAACCGGGCCTTACATAATACTTTACGTATACGATCATAAACACACCACGTAAAGTCACACAATAATAATTTAATATGGAACACAAGAACAACTCATATTCATGCATAATATAACAATTAAAACCCTAAAGTCAAACTAGGGTCAAGTCCTAATTATTTTGTTTTTCTCTAAAATTTCAGAAAATTTCTAAGTGTTCTGGGCGCATGAGCACTATGCAGGCGCATCAGCACTATTCGAGCGCATGGCCCTACACTTAACCCTCTTTCCTACTAAGTCTTAGGCGCATGAACTATTCAGGCGCATTGGCACTATTGGGGCGCATCATTCTATACTTAACTTCCTAAGGCACATTTTTAGGTGTGTGGGCCCTGTTTGGGCGCATGACCTTACTTAATATATTCTAAGGCAAAAGGGCTAAGCGCATGGGCCCTGTTTGGGCGCATGGGCAACACTTAAATTTTTCTAAGGCAATTTCAGGCGCATGAGCCTTATGTAGGCGCATGAACAACCTGTTTAACATGTTCCCAAGTTATTTTCAGTCCCAATCATCATATCAACTTGTTCTAAGCTTTGTATAACTATCCTAAGCTTAAACATAGCCTAGACAACCATAGAACATCACCATACAAGCATAAATGCATACGATTACATATATAAAAATTATAAAATCATTTTCAATACATTTTCAGCCCCAAAAACGTTTTAAAACATGTAAGACGGGGTCTAGAACTCACCTGATGTAGCAAACAAGTAAAACTCCTTCAAACTTACTTGTATACTAGTTCAATCACCTAAAAAAACCAAGAACACACAACCCAAACACATAAACATATAAATTGGTTCTAAGGTGGGAAAACCTCAAGTAACCGAACCAATTAACCCCAAAAACACATACCTTCGAAGATTCAGCTCCTTTTTCTTCAAAACCCGAGAGAAACTTCTGTTTTTCTCTTCTTCTTTCTTTTCAGTCGAAAGCAGTTGGTGAAAAGGTGGTAGTGGGCGGCCATGCTCTTTTAAACATAAAATAATAAGGTTTTGTACCTTTTACGCCTTACCCCCTTCCTCTTTGTTCCCTTTTCTTTTCTTTCGATATACTTTTATTTCCTTTCTTCTTATTTCTTTTCTTTTGTCCTAGACAAAAATTCTGGGTGTTACAAGCTCAAAGCAGGATGTAGTAGCACCTCCACTACAGAATCAGAATACATCACCACTTCAACTTGTGCAACCCTTGATTCTGATTCTCAGAATCAGAATAAAAAGTTAACCCTTGATTCAAAGAGAAACTGGGGCTTATTAAAGTGATAGAATAGACAACATAGAACACATATACTTTTAGAAACAATATGATTAAGTTTTTAAGAAAAGCTACTCAAAGTTGATCATCCCAATAGCTGATATAAGATATTTAAATCTCTGTTCATCAAAAGCTTTAGTGAACAGATCAGCATATTGTTCATCTGTATGAACTTTGATTAGTTTGATTAATCCCTTTTCAAAATTATCTCTAATCAGATGATACCTGATGTTGATGTGCTTAGTTCTTGAGTGCTGCACTGGATTTTCTGTGATTGAGATAGCACTGTTGTTGTCTATGTGAATGGGAGTCTCTTTGAAGTTGAATCCATAGTCTAGCATCTGATTTTGAATCCAAAGCACTTGAGCACAGTAGCTTGCAGTAGCAATGTATTCAGCCTCAGCAGTTGATGCAGATGCACAGGATTGTTTCTTGCATTGCCAAGAGACTATCCTTCTACCAAGAAATTGACATCCCCCGGATGTAGACTTTGCAGTCATATTGCATCCACCATAATCACTATCTGTATATGCATACAGATTGAAGTCAGAATTTTTGGATACCAAAGGCCAAGAGATGGGGCTCCTTTAAGGTATCTTAAAATCCTTTTGACAGTGATTAGGTGTGACATCTTGGGGTTGGCCTGATATCTTGCATAGATGCAAGTGGCAAACATAATATCTAGCCTGCTAGCTGTAAGATACATAGGAGACCCAATCATAGCCCTGTAGAGATGTTCATCAACACACTCCCCCTCAAGATCAGGTCCAAGGGAGTGGTTTCTAGCTATGGGTGTCTTAACAACCTTACATTCAGTCATGTTGAACCTTTTAAGTATGTCTTGTACATACTTTGACTGATTTATGAAGATACCATTGTCAACTTGCTTCACTTGAATCCCTAGAAAGAAATTGAGTTCCCCCATGGCACTCATTTCAAATCTATCCTTCATCAGCTTCTCAAAGTCTTTGCAGAGCTTTGGATTAGTTGACCCAAAGATGATATCATCTACATATACTTGAACTAGCATTATGTCATTTCTTGTTCCTTTTATGAAGAGAGTTCCATCAATAGTACCTCTTTTGAACCCATGTTGACAGAGATACTGAGATAGAGTATCATACCACTTTCTTGGTGCCTGATGTAGCCTATAGAGAGCTTTGTCAAGCTTGCAGACATAATCAGGATGATCAGGATCTGCAAAACCAGGTGGTTGTTTGACATACACCTCTTCATCAATCACTCCATAAAGAAAAGCACACTTGACATCAAGTTGATAGACCTTGAAGTTCTTGGATGCAGCAAAAGCTAGGAATATCCTAACAGCTTCAAGTCTTGCTACGGGAGCAAAGACATCAGTGTAGTCAATCCCTTCTTCTTAAGTATTCCCTTGAACAACTAGTCTAGCCTTGTTCTTGATGACAAGTCCTCTATCATCCTTCTTATTCCTGAAAACCCATTTTCTACCTATGGTAGTCTTTCCATAAGGATGAGGACATAAGTTCCAAACTTTTTGTCTCTTGAATTGAAGCAACTCCTCTTGCATAGCTTCAACCTAACTTCCATCCTTTAGAGCTTCATCAATCTTCTTTGGCTCTATTTGGGATAAGAAACAAGAGTGAAGACAGATATTGGCATTATAAGACTGTCCTCTTGTTCTTACACCAGTTCCAACATCTCCAATGATGTTTGAAGAGGGGTGAGACTTGTGGATCCTTAGTTGAGGAATCACAGCAAGTTATTTAGACAGATCCAAATTGGAGAAATTCTGATCTGGCAAGGAGGATTCACCCTCTACAGCAGCACACCTATCAAGATTAACTTGATCCAATGAGTGTGTGACATCATTGAGATTTTCTTCAATGGGATGGTTCTCAGCATCAAGGAATTCCTGATCACTGTCACCACCACCATGTCCTCCAACATTTGAAGTTCCTACATTTGAGTTTTATGCCTTAAAACTGGAAAATGAAGGCAACTCAGATATATTAGCAGGATTTGTCATTGATGTGCTGGTAGAAGCTTCATTTGCAGGATTAGTTACCACTGGAGCTGGAGATATGTTGCTTGAAGATCTTCTCAGCTCAATTCTTGGATCAGGATCACCTGTAGGTAATATATCTGTGGATCCTGAAACATTCTCACAAGATTTGTTAAAACAGTTGGTAACTAAGTCAAGATCAAACAGCCAATCCGGACTAGAACCTTTCACACTGGGAGTGTGTTCATTGAAAGTCACATTGGCTGACTCCTCAACTACTCTAATTCTGAGATTGTATACTCTATAAGCCTTAGCTTGAGAAGAGTATCCAATGAAGTGTCCATCATCTGATTTCTCAGCAAACTTGGCTATATGATCTTTGGTATTCAAGATGGTGCAAGGACATCCAAAAGACCTGAGAAAACCAATGAAAGGTTTCCTCTTGTGCCAAAGTTCATAAGGAGTCTTACCATGTGTCTTAACTACTAAAACTCTGTTCTGCACATAGCAGGCAGTGTTGACTGCCTCTGCCTAGAAGTTGATGGGCAGTTTAGAGTCAGACAACATAGTTCTTGCAGCTTCAATTAGTGTCCTGTTTCTCCTTTCAGCAACTCCATTTTGCTGAGGAGTCCTGGGAGCACTATATTGTCTTGTAATACCCTTTTCATCACAAAATGTATCAAGTATTTGATTCTTGAATTCAGTTCCTTGATCACATCTTATGGTTTTGACCTTGTGATCACATTGATTCTCAATCTTTAAGATGAAATTCTTCAGAATCTCAGGAGTCTCATCCTTAGTTCTAAGGAAGAAGACCCATGTGAATCTTGTAAAGTCATCTGTGATCACCAGACAGTAAAAGGTCCTTCCTAAACTCATTACATTGGTGGGGCCAAAGAGATCCATATGTAACAAGTGTGGGGTTGTAGTGATGGAATTTCTTTCCTTAGGCTTATGAGATACCTTGTGTTGCTTCCCTTTCAGGCATGCAACACAATGATCATCACTTATAAACTCTCTTTTTGGTATTCCAGTTACCAAATCATTCTTAATCAATTTATTCATGTTCTTAAAGTTTACATGGCACATTCTTTTATGCCAAAGGAAAGATTCATCACTATTAGCTTTAGATAGAAAGCATGAAACTTCTCCTGAAGGAGATGTTTCTTGCAAATCCATCTTGTACATGTTCCCTTTCCTAGGGGCTCTGAGTAGGATGTGCTCATGAGGAATGACCACCCCGGGCTTGAGAACAATGCACTCATGCTCAGTAAACAGCATGTTATGACTCTGATCACAAATTAAGATACACTCAAAAGATTGTATCCAAGCTCCTTGACAAAGTTTACCTTGTCAATGCTGAGCTTACCATTTGTGACCTTGCCCCTTCCAGTAATGTAACCACCTGCATCTCCTCCAAAATGAACTGGTCCTCCATCAATTCTTTCAAATTTTTGGAGTAGTGACCTATTGCCTGTCATGTGCCTGGAACAACCACTGTCAATGATCCACACATTTTGTTTGTCTGTAGCTGTTCCTGCACAAAGAGATAGCTAGTTACATTTGGAAACCCAAACCTCATTGGTCTTGGGCTCATTCAAAACAGTTGAAGACAATGCAACAGTAATAGATCCTATGGTTGTGCTTTGAGGATCTTGAGCTGTTGTTGATGAAGAACCTTTAGTCTTTTGGTCTTTCTTTGACTTCCACACCACCTTTGGAAGTTTATACTTGACCTTCAATACTTCAGAAGCTTTTGAGACTTTAGAAGTTTTGATGACTGGTCCTTCGGAAGATCTTGCCTTTACTGCAGCAAGCTTTAGTACTTCTGAAGCATTCCTTTCTTCAGAGACCAAATTTTCTTCCGAAGGCAGTTTTCCACTTGCCTTCTTCTTCATCTTGGAATTATTTGAAATCTCTTTGTTTATGTAAAAGTACCCTTAGGATTGTGTGGACAATCCTTGGCCAAATGACAAGTACTCTCACACATGACACACATCAGATTCTTCTTTCCAAGAGTCTTCTTCATGGAAGAGCACTGACTTTGGTCATATCCCTTCTCCATCTTCACCTTTACAGGAGCTGAGACAGTTCTTTTGGGTGAGAACCGTTCTTGGAGTTGGATGGTCCAGGTTGTGTAGCAGTAACACACAACAGATCAGTCTTCTTCTTGTTGTTGAGATGAGTTGCACATGAACCGGAATTCATGTTATCAGTCTTAACTACTTCAAACCCTACAGATATGAAGATTTGTTTCTGCTTAGAGTCAAAAGTAGCCTTGATCTCTTGAGCCTTCCTTGATTTTCTTTTGGCTTTCCTGATCAAGTTCTTTCTCCTTGACTTGGTTATCCCAACAGCTTACTCTCCTCAGAGGAATGGTGACCCTTCTCAGAATGCTTTTCTTCACTCAAACCAAAATCATTCTTCACCATCTCCTCTTCATCCTCTTTAGTCAAAGGATCTATGAGAGGAAGATCATCTTCACAAGTTCTACACCTAGGAGATCTTACAGACAAGATGGTGTGTGGAGGAGCTATCTCACTAGATCCCAGTCCCTGCTTGTTCTGATAATACACTTTTGCATGCAAGGATGAGGATATTATGTTCTTGAAGGTATCTTCTTCAAGAACATAATTTTCTGCCTTAGTTTTGCTGATCACAAGCTCAGCTTGGCATTCAGTTAACTTAGCTATGAGATCTTTGATCTGAGTCCTGTAATTTGTTAGCTCATGTTTAAGAGTTAAAATGGTTTTCTCTAAATCTTCTATTTTAAGTTTATAGTCATTTTCAGCTCTTTTAAAATCAGCTTTCAAGATGTTTAAGGACTCAAGGTCAGATCTCAGCTCTATGTTATATGACGTGTATCTATTAACTTTAGCAATGCATTCAGAAGAGAAAAGATTTTCCAATACCTTGGTTTCATCATGATCTGCCATAAGAGCTTGGTTTGGAGATGCATCTTCTATCTGAAAGCTCCAGTCAAAGCCTCCCTCTTCAACAGCAACTGCGGCCTGTTGCTTTGGGTTCTCATTCTGGTGAACTTTCTCATGTAGTTTGGTCTGGTTTGTGTCTGGCCACCATTTGTTCTTGGTGCCTTACACTCTCTTGCAAAGTGTCCCATCTGGTTACAGTTGTAGCACTTTACCTTGCTTTTGTCCAGCCCAAACTTTCCACTGGATGTATTGCTTGGAAATCTTCTCCCATTCCTCTTGTAGAACTTCTTGGCCCTGTAAGTGAGAAGAGCCATTTGCTGAACAATCTCCATATACTCCAGATCATCTGGATGGATACAGTCCAAGTCTTCAAGAGTGAAGAGAAGGTTGCCAGAGGTTTCATCAGCTGAGACAAAGGCATGAGAAGAACTTGTCTCTTGGAAGGGACTTCCTTGCGTGTAGCTTTCTCTTGGTGTCTCTGGAAGAGTGATGAAAGCCCCCTTCTGTGAGGTGTCAGGGTAGCATAACAACTGATGTTGAGGTTTAATGCATTCCCTTTCATTCACATGAAGAGCTGAACTCAGTTGGTTATTGGAGTTACCAGAGGAATTTTGCATGTTCATCTCCATCTAGAATGCACTCAGGATACCATACAACTCTATAAGAGTAAGAGTTTTAAGATCCGAAGTTCTCTTGATCACAACACAATAACGTGTCCATAGTTTAGGAAGAGAAGACATGAACTTCCTTACTATGTCTCTGTTCTCAAGAGTTACTCCAATATCCACTAGAGTGTCCACTATCTCAACATACCTGAAGTATTGTTGAGTCAGTGTCTCACCTGCCTTGAAGGTGAAGTTTTCAAACTGCTGCTTCAAGAGATCCTTCTTGTTCTCTTTAGTTTCCTTGGATCCTTCATACATGAGCTTCAGTGCTTCCCATAGATCTTTAGCTGTCTTGCACTTCTTAAAGCCTCATTAGATGGAGTTAGGAAGAGCGGTTTGAAGACAAGTCATGGCCCTTTGATCAAGCTCTATTCTCTTCCTATCTTCTTCTGAGTAATCATCTACATCTTTAGGGATGATACGATTACCAGTAGCAGAAGAAGTGCTTGGTAAGAAGGGACCATTGATAACTGAGTCCCACATCCTTGAATCTTGACACTTGATGAAGCCTTCTATTCTTGTACACCATGTGTCAAAATCTTCAGGAGTGATCAATGGAGACTTGGTCATAGTACCAGTTTCCATATCAGCTTTAGAAAGAGCTGCCATTTGAGTTGTTAAGTATTTTGTGTGTGTGAGGGATCTTAAGATGGTGAGATCTAATATCAAGAGCCTGGATGCTCTGATACCAAATGCAGGACTGGGTGAAAGGTTTAGCACTTTTACAACACAACAAAACAATAAGGAGAGTGTATTAGAACACTTAACGGATCAAATGGGGAACCGGTTATGATGATGCTAAGAACACAAAAGTAAACTCAGAAAGAAAGAACAAGATAACAACACTAGTGGTTGGTTTTCAAGGATGTTGTATATTGCTTCTCAAATTCAAGTTACAAGTATTCAGCATACATACATTACAAGACTTTGAGATACTATATAATACAACCTACAGACGGCCATACTTTGAAGGCCAGCTGGATACATGAATTAGACAACACAATCCATGTGGAGTCAAAAGGCAGATTGCCTTTTGGCTAGTGACTATGACATGCCATAGCTCACATCCTAATATATTACAAAAAGGATAAAGGTACATAAAGTAGAAAGTTTTGACCTAAGACCTCAATGTATAGTTTTCCTAAAGCATGGACCTTTTCACCAACTCATATAAGTTGGTGACCAACCAGAGTGGGCAGCGGCAAAGTGGTTCAGCTTTATCAAAAAAAGTACATCAGATAAAAGCATGTGTGATAAAAGTCTTCGAAAGAATCTGTCTTGGTTTCTTGGCTTCGGAAGACTTTGTCTTGAAGCTAAGGAAGACTTCATTTCTGGCTTCAGAAGATATTGGTCTTGGCTACAAAAGATTTTACACTTAGAATGTTTCTTAAGTTGTGTAAAACTTTCGTAGCAATACTACTTCATGTTCTGTGCAGCATGCAGGAAGACGATCATTTGCATAAAACTACTGAATGAAGACTAGCATAACTGCTGAAGGAGGACTAGCATAACTGCTGAAGAATACTTCTTCAGCTGTTGTAATAACTATTGAAAGAAGATCATTACAACTACTGAAGAGTACTTCTTCAGTTGTTGTGACAACTACTGAAGGATCATCATAACTACTGAAGAGTACTTCTTCAGTTGTTGTGATAACTACTGAAAAACTATCTTCAGACTTTGTCTTCAGACTTTGTCTTCAGACTTTGTCTTCAGACTTTGTCTCCAGCTGATATCTTCAGATGTTGTCTTCAGCTGATGTCTTCAGCTGATGTCTTCAGCTGATGTCTTCAGCTGTTGTCTTCAGTTGTTACCTTCAGCTGTTGTCTTCAGTTGATGTCTTCAGCTGATGTCTTCAGCTGTTGTGATCAGCTGTTACCTTCAGCTGTTGTCTTCAGCTGTTGTGATCAGCTGTTACCTTCAGCTGTTGTCTTTCAGCTGATGTCTTCAGCTGATGTGATCAGCTGTTACCTTCAGCTGTTGTCTTTTAGTAGATAGTTACAAGAGTGTTTTGGCTGCATCAGACTACTAGGAATCCTTACAACTATGTTTTATTATGTAAGCATGAACCTTCATATATCAATCCATAATGGGTTTTCAACATATAAGATAATTTATATAAACTTTCTAGAACAAGTTTTAAACTCTAAATATCCGTTGCATTTTCATTTTATTTGGATAAAATGACTTTGATAAACTTGTTAAAACCCAACACATAAAATGCGGATTGGTTATTTTGTTTTTACTTAATGTTAGCACATGTGTGTTGGTGGTTGCATGAAAATAGGTTAGTGGGAAGTTAAGTAGATTGTATGTTCTTTTATGTTAGTAGGTGACATGGGAATTATCCCATGTTCTTTGTTTATTTATATTCTTGTTTTCTTATTGAATGGGATATTAGAAAATTTCCCCCAACTATCTGAATTTTCTTCTTCCCTCATTCTTGGAGCTTGACCCCCTTTAAGGATTATACCATTTGTGCTTTCATTCTTGTTACCATGCCTCCCCGAAAGGATGCCACCACCTCCGATGACCTTCTCCAAAACATGTGCGATCAATTCACTCAATTCCTCTCCAACAACACCATCTTCACAGCCCAGGCCAAAACCCACTCTATCGCTCAGTTTGATGTTATGCAAGCCGCTATCAAGCAACAACAAGACACTACAAATTGCTTGCTTGAAGCTTTCACCAAAACCCAAGAAAAACCACCATTTATCCCCCCCCCCCCCGACCAGTTTAATCCACCCTCAAACACCAACCTACGGTAACCAAAAATATTCTTACCCTCCTTCGATGGTACCAATCCCCTTGACTGGATCTTCCAAGCCGAATACTACTTCACCTATTACCATATCCTGGACACCGAAAAACTAGCCTTGTCCGTCTTTCATTTCACCGGTGAAATGCTTAGTTGGTACAAGTACGTTGTAGAGAACCGATTGTTAAGCACATGGCCAGAATTTCTATGTGCCCTCGAGCTTCTTTTTGGTTCATCCACATATGAAAACCACCAATCCACCCTTTTAAACTCAAAAAACTCACCACCATTACTGCGTACCAAGCAGAATTTCAGAAACTTTGCAATCGGGTTATTGGATTATCGAGTGAAGCACTTCTGAATTGCAATTTATCCAAGTTGAAACCAAAAATTCAATCTGAATTCTCCATCCTCAAACCCTCAACCCTCCGCCAAGCTTATGGTCTCTCTAAGTTGATCAAAGACGAACTCAACTTAGCCAAACACAAAACTTCCCAAGCACATAACTCTACAACCTTCACACAACCATATCAACCCCATCACCACCATAGACAACCCCTCTCCAAAATTGTCCACTACACCCTTACTACCCATACCCACCAACCCTAAAGAAACCTTTCCCTTCACCAAATTGTCTTTGGGAGCATTACAACAACGGCGTAGTGTCAGGCTTTGTTTTTTATGCCCGGAAAAATACGTCCCCGGTCACAAGTGCAACCTTACCCAGTTCTTGTTGATAGCATATTATTATGACGAACACTTCTCTAGTTACCCATCCCCGATCCATACAATCAACACCTGATCCCTAGTTTTTTGCATTACCACAACAGCCTACTTCGGGTTACCCTCCCTTCAAGCCATACGTGTCACCGCACACAATCACACTAAACTAGTCCAGGTGTTAGTCGACTCCGAGAGTATCCACAACATCATTCAACCGCATCGCAACTCCTCTGACTGATGTTCTCAAACAAAAATCATTCTCATGGTCTTAGGAAAGTGACACAACTTTCAAACAACTCAAAGCAGCTATGATTTCCCTAGTCACACGAACACTCCCAGACTTCTTCCAACCCTTTGTTGTGACCACCGATGCATCAAACACCACAATGTCTCAATCTGGTCGTCCAATCTCCTTCTTCAGTAAAAAGATATGTCCTCACATGCAAGCTTAATTCGCTTACGTATGTGAGCTCTTCGCAATCACCAAAGCAGTAAAAAAATGGCGCTAGTATTTACTTTGTAGAAGGTTTAACATCTTTACAGGCCAAAAAAGCTTGAAACACCTCCTATCCCAAGTAGTACAACCGCTAGAACAGTACCGATAGACCACAAAACTTATTTGTTATGATTTCGAGATCAACTATAAACTGGGAGGGGAAAACCGCATGGCAGACGCACTAACTCGACTTAAGAATCCGGAGTTTCTAGCTATATCCATCACCACGCCGACGTGGATGGAAGATTTAAAAAAGTTTTATTCATTATTTTAAGGAAAAATCTTCTCTCATACTTTTAAAATCTTCTAAATTTCAGTTCCAAGATGGTATTTTGTTCCATTAAAATCGAGTTTTTATCCCGGAAGCACAATCGATTTAGGAAGCACTACTGCAGGAGTTCCATTCCTCATATGCAGGTGGACATTTTTGACCTACCATAATCGCCTGGCAGCTTCTTTCAATTGGCTAAAGCTAAAAACCGATGTCTCATCCTTCATACGTCACTACCACGTATGTCAACAAGTCGAATACCCTACTCATAAACCCTATTGACTTCTACAATCATTATTGATCCCTAAGAAGATTTGGTAAGACGTTACCATGGATTTTATCTATCACTTGCCATTGTCAAATGGCAAGAGCGCCATATGGCTCATGGTGGATTGGTTCTCCAAGTTTGCGCACTTTGTCGCCTTACCTCCAAAATATGGGGCTGTAACCTTAGCTTCTCTTTTTCTTCACCATATTTACAGGTTGCATGGTATTCCTAGAAGTATCATCACAGATCGTGTCTAATTTTTTTATGCAAGTTTTGGTAGGAAGTATTCAAACAGCTGGGCACAAAACTGAAGCACTCAACATTGTACCACCTACAGTCCGACAGGCAAACACAAGTCGTAATCAGGTGTTTGTAGAATTACTTACGTTCATTCACCGGTGATGAACCCACGAATGGTCAAAGTACTTATACTTAGCTGAGCATTGGTATAACACTTCGTTTCATAGTGCCATCAACATGTCACCTTTTCAAGCATTGTATGGTTAGCGCCCTTCTGATTCGCTATATTATCATCAGGGCAGATCCGAGGTACCTTCTATTAATGTCATTCTTGCGGAACTACTGAGGTTAAGAGCTATGTTAAAGGTTAATCTCAGTCGAGCTCAGCAACGGATGCAAAGCCTTTCGAATCAACATCGAGAAGACAAACAGTTTCAGGGGTGACATGGTTTTTCTACGTCTACTGGACTATCAGCAACATTTTGTGCAGGCTCGAGCATCGAAGAAATTATCGAAACGATTTTATGGTCCATTTAAAGTTATTAAACACATAGGGCCAGTGGCGTATCGTTTAAAGCTTCCACCGAGTTCAAATATTCATTTGGTTTTTCATGTATCCTTGTTGCGACAAGCTTATGGTGATCCAGTTCCTAGTCTGTTATCATAACTAACTGACTAGGAGGCATCGCCGGCTAGGCCGTTGCGCATTCTTGATTACCGATGGATGGGTGATAATTTACAAGTATTGGTGAAGTGGAAAGATCAAGATTTGGTAAAGACTACTTGAGAGCTCCATGCTGACAAACGGGAGAGGTATCTCGATTTTCAGGTCGAGGATGAGCAAACTTTCAAAGGCGGGGCAGTTATACAAGTTCGACTATGGTTGGGCTAAGTGGCAGGCCCAGAAGGAAAGTCAGGAGTTTTGACTTAGTGTTAGCACATGTGTGTTGGTGGTTGCATGAAGATAGGTTAGTGGGAAGTTAAGTAGACTGCATGTTCTTTTCTATTCGTGGGGGACGTGGGGATTAGCCCATGTTCTTGTTTATTTATATACTTGTTTTCTTGTTGAATGGGGTATCAAAAATTGCCCTAACTCTCTGAATCTTCTTCTTCCCTTGTTCTTGGAGCCTGACTCCCTCAAAGGGTTAAACCATGTTCAATTACGTGCGAGCCAACGACAAGACTTATTCAATGGGTTGGAGACTTGTTTAATTAAATGGTTTGATTTTGATTTGAGTTTATGCGGTATTTTTTTTGTCCAATGAACAAGTTCGATTTCGATTTGAGTTATTATCAATAGGCTAGATTTCTTTGGATTAGAATTGTGTAATTAAGTCTTTATTAGTTATTGACCTGCAATCTTTGTTTAATCAAAAGGTTTTGATTTTTTTAGTTTTTAGACCTAAAATCTTTGTATATTTTTTTGACCTATAACTACTTGCTAACCTGCAATCTTGTTAATTATTAAATCAAGTTCTAGATTATGTACTAAAGTTTGGCTTGTAATTATTCTTTGATATGCAGTTTGAAGTTTTGATACAAGTTCTATATTTTGACATGTACTTTATGTACTCTATTTTTCGTATGCATTATCATTATTAACTCAACTTTGGTTTTACTTCTTGTATTCTTGTATTCTTTAATATCATTATCATTATTAAGTTCAAGTTTTAATATTAGTTCATGTATTCTACTTTTTATTAGCATTGTCATTATTAAATTCAAGTTTGATTCTAGTTCTAAGTTTTTGCATTATCAAAGAGAATGAAGCATGTTAATGCAATTCTAGAGATGATTCAAAAAGAGGAATAATTTAACACAATGTCATAGATTGTTATAATAATGATGATATGAATGATGTAGATGAAGAAGATAGAATAGAAAATGATATGGATGATGAGTTAAAAGAAGATGGAATTGTAGATAAAACATTAGTAGACAAAGATGAAACATCATATTGTAATGTTCAAGTGCCTTCAACTTATACCAATTTAGAGAAAACTAATTTGACGGTTTTGACGGTTGATGATAGTTGAATGACATTGTATTTTGAGAGTAAAACAATTTCACTTTTGAGTTGGGAAAGATTCTTTTAGTGACAAGGAAGAAGTCATTAGAGTTGTCAAACTCTACAATATTAAGAAACATAAACATTTTGAGGTTGTTGAATCACGACCAACTATTTGGTCTATAAGATGTAAGCTACATGAACAAGGTTGTAAATGGAATGTTGTGCAAGTAAGAGTAAGCATAGTGGATCTTTTGAAATCACAAAGTATACCGATCCACGTACGTGTTTGCATAATCACATTCAAGACCATCTAAACCTAGATGCAAGCTTGATTGCTTAAGAAATTCAACATCTTATAAAAGAACAACCTTTTATTGGTTTCACTGCTTTGAGAGTTGAAGTAATTGATAAGTTAGTCTATACTTCTTCATACAAGAAGGTCTGGGTAGGAAAGCAAAAGGCAATGAACAAGTTTTTAGGGATTGGGAAGAATCTTATATTATTTTACCTAAGTTTCTAGAGGCACTACAGATATTTAACCCAGGGACCATGTGATTAATACAGGCACTACAATTGGTGTAGATCAAGTGGAGTTTAGACGTGTGTTTTGGGCATTTTCTCTTTCTATCAATGGATTTAAGCATTGTCAACCTGTGATTAGCATTGATGCCACACATTTATGTGGTAAGTATAAGGGAAAGATGATGATTGCAATGGGAGTTGATGATAACAATCAAATATTATCGCTTGCATTTGTTATTGTTGAAAATGAATCATACGCTAGCTGGAATTGGTTCCTTTCTCATGTCAAGAAACATGTGGTAAAAGATAATGAAGGAATATGTTTAATATATGATCGTCATAATGGAATCCTAAAAGCGGTTAATGAACAAGGATCCACTTGGTTAGAGCCACGTGGTTTTCAAAGCTATTGTTTGTTAAGTTTTCTTTTATAACCTTTATCATATTGATTTTGTAACTCACACTACTAACTTTTTTCATAAGTATCGCCTAAGACATTTCATCAAAAACTTTAATGATAAATTCTGCAACTCACAACTAAAAGTTTTAGCTTATTGTGTGGGGAGTCAAAATCAAATTCGAAAGTTTAACTTTATTATGGAAGAAATTGGGAAAATAAATGCGTAAACACGTCAGTGGCTTGAAGGATATCCATTTGATAAATGGACTCTTGCACATGACTATCGAAAGAGATATGGGTTGCTCACTACAATTTTGTTCGAGTTTTTTTAATAGTATACTTAAATGTGCTTGTTTCTTACCTATTACGGCTTGCGTTCAACTTACATTTTATAAAATGGTTCATTATTTTGATGTGAGACATCCGATAGGATCTAATGCTCAAGCTAACGGAGATCTATACACTCCTCAAAAAAGTGGCTTTAATGTCAAAACTAGTGTACATTCATTGAGATCTTTTAACCAACAAAGAAGGATATTTGAGGTGATAACTCAAAAGAGGGGAAAATGTGCAGGTAGTTAATTTGAAACAAAAAACTTGCACATGTGATAAGTGGGAGATATTTAAATATCCATGCTCTCATGTTCTAAGTGCATATGCCAAATTTTCTTTCTAACACTTGGCAATATGTTGATAAGTGTTACTCATTTATAAATTATTATAGTACGTGGTCATGTGAGTTTTCCCCTCTTCCTCATGAAGCATATTGCCCTCGACCATCATCTATTAGAGAATTGCTTTTTAGTTCGGATCTGAAACGAGATAAAAGGGTCGTCTTCGCTCAACAACACTACAAAATGAAATGAATATTAAAGAGGGGAAAAAGGCTAATCATTGTGGCATTTGCAGAAAACTTGGTCGTAATCGAACAAGATATCCCTCTAATATTAGAAAATGGATGTCTAAGTAGGTGGAGTTGTTTTATATTTTTCTTTTAATATGTATTGGAGATTGAAACCATCAGTGGACTAACTTTATTTAATATTTTATTTGTGTTTAATATTAAAACTTATAACAAACCAACTTTATTTGGTATTTTGTTTGTGTGTTGATATTGAAATTGTCAATTGGTAAAGAAATAGAAAGGAAAAACATAAAAATAATAGATTAGCAAAAAATAAGTAAAGGAAACTAAAAAGAAAATAAGAACTGCACTATTTTAATAAATAATTTTCAATCTATACAATTTTGATAAATAATTTTTGAACCGTATCACTAAAAATAAAAAAAGTTTTCAATCGGACACTTAGGTACTGTTTGTTTTTTCTACAACAAATGCCTGCAGTCTGCGGACCACAATTGTAGAAATCTGCAGGAGAAGAGATGGAACAAACCTCTTCAGTCTGCAATAAGAAGAGTTGTTGTTTTTTAACGTCTGCGGACTGCTAAAATCAAATGGTGTTGGTATTCGGCGGTGCCGGACGGTGGTAGTGATGGTAAACGGTGGGTGATGGTAAATGGTGGGTGATGGTAGATGGTGGGTGGTGGGGGACGGTGGGTGGTGGACGGTGGGTGTTGGACGGTGGGTGTTGGCGGACGGTGGGTGTTGGCGGACGGTGGGTGTTGGCGGACGGTGGGTGTTGGCGGACTGGGGGTGGTGGCGGACGGGGGGTGGTGGCGGACGGGGGGTGGTGGCGGACGGGGGTGGTGGCGGACGGGGGTGGTGGCGGACCGGGGTGGTGGCGGACCGTGGGTGGTGGCGGACGGTGGTGGTGGCGGACGGTGGTGGTGGCGGACGGTGGGTGGTGGCGGAAGGGGGTGGTGGCGGACGGGGTGGTGGCGGACGGGGGGTGGTGGCGGACGGCGGGTGGAGGCGGACGGCGGGTGGTGGCTGACGGCGGTGGTGGCGGACGGCGGTGGTGGCGGCGGACGGCGGTGGTGGCGGACGGTGGTGGAGGACATGGATGGTGTTGGGTGATAGTGTTAATTATCTGCAGACTTTAAAAGACTTTAAAAGTGGTTGTACTAAGTCTAAATCATGCAGGTCTCGTGCAAACCTTTTTTAATAAAAAATCTTTTAAAAACGAACACTCTGCAGACCTTAACGTCTACGCGTAATAGGCGCGGCGCATACGTAAAAATCAGAATAGTTTTTCTGAAAAAATAAAGACATCCGTCCTCCTACTTTGTAAACAAGGATAGCTTTACTGTGCAAGCCATTGGTGCCTCTTTTAATCAGTTTTTTTTAAGCTGAGTGGGAAACGCAGCTGGCAGCATGGAATCAATGCTCTTCACTTTTCCACAATCATCATCGTCCTCCGCCGCTGTGCTCACCACTCAAACCCTAATTCATCATCAATCAATCGTCTTCAACTTTTCAATCATCCCCTCCGGTGTCCAATAAATTCACAAACCAAACAACTTCCGGCAGCGGCGGTGACCTGCTGCGCTGTGCAACAGCCGAACATGTCCAAAGAAGCGAAGTTATGGGGAGGGAGGTTCGAGGAAGGAGTCACAGACGCCGTTGAGAGGTTCACTGAGTCCATTTCTTTTGACAAAGCTCTTTACAAACAGGACATTATGGGCAGCCGTGCTCATGCTTCCATGCTAGCCAATCAAGTATAATATATCTTCCCTTTAATCTTTCACTTTCCTAATCAAATGTAGCTGATGCTATTTGCTGAAAAGCATCCCCAGTTTTTCAATGCCTCAGCCTAAAAATGCGCATTTCTTATTGATAAGTGACCTGTTGGCCGATTATTAGAATTTGTGCATTGATACTTCTAGCTTTTACTTTAGTTGCGAACAAACAAATATCTAGGTAACATAATCATCATAGATTTGCACTTGATTCGTACTTCATTTCCACTCGATTTCATATTTATGTTTTTCTATTTTGTTCATAATCATCATTGTGAGCAAAGTAAGTTGAAATCAAGTGTAAATATTTGATGAGTATGCTACCTGGAGGAAAGAGGAGTTTCATTGGTCAAATTGCTAGTATGGATTGCTATTTCCAAATGGATAATTGTTTGGATTCTTAATATTCAGGCTTAACCAAATAATTAATTCTGTTTAACTTTGAACCTCCCGTTTAACAGTGGGGTACATTTAGCATAAACCCTTTCAATTTTTGTTTTGGAATATGTACTTCTTGTTGTATTAATGACATGTCTTTACCTAGGGATTGATGACTTTGAGCGATAGGGACAGTATTATTAAATGTCTGGATCAGATAGAGAAACAAATTGAAAGGGGAGAGTTTGTGTGGAGGACTGACAGGGAGGATGTACACATGAACATTGAAGCAGCCCTTACTGATTTAATTGGAGAACCTGCCAAGAAGCTTCATACGGCTAGGAGTCGAAACGATCAAGTTTTAACAGATTTTCGCTTGTGGTGTCGCGATGCTATTGATACAATTGTTTCACATGTTAAACAGCTTCAGGTTGTTTACTTCCCCTGATATTTGCTTTTGTTTAAAGTCCATAGGTTATTCTCATGTAGCTTTTTGTGGAGTTTGATTGATATAAAGGAAGTCATTTACCAAATAATAGTTCTTTGTGGTCTGAAGGTTGCTTTGGTGAGGCTTGCTAAGAAGAATATTGGAGTGACTGTTCCTGGTTATGCACATTTGCCAAAGGCAGAACCGGTTCTTCTTCACAGTCATATCCTAGAATATGTTGAACAGGTTTGAACAGGCTTGAACAGGCCTCAACCATGAGAAATATATCCTTCTGCAGAAAACTTAAGCAAATTACTTTTGTGTAGCTTGAACTTGATGCTAGGCGTCTGCTAGATTGCAGAGTTAGGCTGAATTTCTGCCCTTTAGGTGCCTGTGCATTGGCTGGTACTGGACTGCCCATAGATAGGTTCATGACATCTGATGCCCTTGGTTTTACTGCTCCAATGAGGAACAGGTATAGCACAATAAACTTTGTCATTACATTGACTTTTTGTTTGTTTGGTTAAATAATCGCTGGTGCTTTCAATCAAAATAGCATGGATGCGGTTTCAGACCGTGATTTTATTTTGGAACTTCTTTCTGGTAATGCCATTATGGGTTTGCATCTTTCCTGGCTTGGTGAAGAATGGGGATTGTGGGCATCAGAGGAATCTGGTTTCAGGATGGAGGCTGTTCGTGGAAAGTCTGCTAGGCTTGTAGGAGATTTGGTCACACTTCAAGTTCTGTGCAAGGGTCTTCCACTTACTTACAACCGTGATTTACAGGTATCATGCATTCTATCTAGATCCTTTGCACTTTTGAAAAGTGAATCTTATGTGAATTGCTTACAACAGTGATATACATGCATTTTCAGCTTATCCTCTGAAAGGTGTATCAGTTTAACTTTTGTTGTGGAAAGACATTGGGTTTGGATGGTTATATGGAACTGATTATCTTACTACTGCTGTATGAACTATGAAGTCACAATAATTGGTTTATGATGTCCAATTTTGAATATGAATGGGTTATAACCAGTTTTGGTTGAGTTTTGTACCACCTCAAAAGAAAATACAACTAATTTTTTATAAAGTTTAGGAAGTACTTATTTTATAATTCCACCTATTTTTTAATATATTTACATACATTTTCATCTGCATTTTTGTTAGAAGATATACTGTGAAAAAAAAAAGATTTAATTATAAGAATTAAAGATAATAGTTTTTGTTAAATTGTTGTTATTAAATAATTTTTGGAATATTTTACATTTGAAATAAAAATGAGTACTCTTATAAAAAAATTTAGATATATTGAATTATATAAAATTGCCCTTTTTGGTCAAATTTTGCATTGGTGACTCAAATAATTAGAATCTTCACAAACTGTTGATTTTCTTATTATTACAACATCAAACGGTTACTATTGATTATGTTAATTTAGTCATTCAATTTAAATATTGAGTTTCAAAACACATCCAAACACCATCATGATAGAAAATGAAAAAGAAATAAAGCACGTAGTTTCAGGAAACAATGATAATATTGCCGCCTACTATGACCATTCTGCGTTTGAAAAACATAGCCGGGTGCAATGCAATCATTAATCCCAATAATGAAGGTCAAATTACTACTCTATGCTTAACCTTGTGATAATTGGTATTCTGGTTCATTTCAGGAAGACAAAGAACCTGTATTTGATAGTGTAGAAACACTTAAAGGAATGCTCAAAATTTTAGCAGACGTTGCACAGAACATTACCTATAATCAGGATAAAATACAAAAGGCTTTACCATCTGGTCATCATGTTGACTCCAGTTCCCTTGTAGAAAGGGACAGTGTTCTTGAAGGTCTACATCAGATAGAGAAACAAATTGAAAGGGGAGAGTTTGTGTGGATTCAAGATGAAGAATCTGCCAAGAGTCTTCACACAGCTAGGAGTCAAAATGGTCAAGTTTCTACTGATTTTCATCTTTGGTGTTACGATGCTATTGATACAATTGTTTCACATATTAAACATCTTCAGGTTTTTAACTTCCCCTGGTCACAAATATTCTTGTGTGTCTATTTATACTTTCATGCTTTCTATTTTGCAAAAACCCGATTATTCGTATGTTAGTGAATGTAGTTATGCTTATGTGAATCACAATAAATAATATCATCTGAATCTGAAATGAAATTGATTGAGGGCATTCTTGTTGGAGTAAATATTATGGCACCATATATATTAATTGTTTTGTTGATCCACATAAACAAGGCAGATGTGATATGTTATGACTTTTGATGGCAATTCTTGGTGTTCTGAAGGTTGCTTTGGTGAGGCTGGCTAGGAAGAATACTGGAATTATTGTTCCAGGTTATACACATTTGCAGAGGGCACAGCCAGTTCTTCTTCAACATCATCTTTTAGCATTTGTTGAACAGGTTTGAATATGTATCAACACAGCATTAAGAAGAATATTCATATTTCTTCAGAAAACTTAACCAAATCATGGTTGTGTAGCTTGAACGTGATGCCGAGCGTCTACTAGATTGCAGGGTTAGGTTAAATATAGTGAGGAGCAGGTATGACAAACTTGTCATTATAATGTTTTTTTGTTGAATAATTGCTGAGATATGTTGTCAAAATAGCATGGAAGCGGTGGTTTCGGATCTTGCTTTTGTTTTGGAATTTCTTTCTGCTAATTCCATTACGGCCATGCATCTTTCTCGTCTTGGTGAAGAATGGGTATTGTGGGCATCAGAGGAATTTGGGTTTATTACCCCAAGTGATTCTGTTTCAACTGGTAGCAGTATAATGCTCAGAAGAAAAACCCTGACCCTATGGAACTTGTTCGTGGGAAGTCTGCTAGAGTCGTGGGAGACCTGATTAAACTTCAACTCGCTCACAACCACGGTATTCAGGTACAATGCATTACTTCAAGATACTTTGTACTAGAGGTTACAAGATGTGCCAGGTCAGATGGTTCTACTAACTTGTTTGGATGAAAGTTGTCATTTTTCATTTGCTGTGGAAAAATTGCCGCCTGCTGTGAAGTAGGATGATAAGATCCTGAATTGTTACTAGTCAAGTAGTCATTATTTTTATGGAAACGATCAGCAGTATTTTAGTTATAAGATGAAGTCTTAAAATTATTAGATAGGCTTAATATTATTTTATTATTATTTATTATCTTGAGTATTTAACTAGGTATAAGTCTCGGGATTCGAGTTACTCGTCCCACAAGTATTAGGACTAGGATATATTCTAGTATAAATAGGGCTTTAAGATTGTAGTTCTGTTATGCTACATAGTAAATTGATTTCGTATCTCCAACTAGGGAAAGCCAACCGACCTCTTAAACACCAACTGATCCATCTTTTTATATGTTTGTTTTGTATTTCGTTCATTTCATTCGTAATTGGGTCTTATCTTATGACATTGTGCTTTTGAGAATACATTAATCATTGACCCAGGCCAGGTAATTTTGACTATGAAATAATGTCTTTTCAGTTGAATTTGAATGTAAAATTTTTCTGGTTCATTTACAGGTAGACAAAGAACCTGTAGCTGACAGTGTTAAAACGATTATAGGAATGCTAGAAGTGTCGGCTGAGTTTGCACAGAACATCACCTATAATCAGGACAGAATACAGAAGTCTTTACCAGCTGGTCATCTTGATGCCACCACACTTGCAGATTATCTTGTTCACAAGGCAAGTAGATACTTGCTTAAGATTCTCATTTAATTTTGGAAAAAAGCCAAAATGACAAGTTACATATGTACAATACATGCATATAAACACATTTATGAAAACGTGGAGGCCTTTCATTATAGAACCAATTTTAAGTAGAAAATTTTGAGTTTTCCATAAACACATGTATCTAAAGCGGTTATGTAACCATTCCGCTTCTCTCCCCCACTATATCTGACTAGCTAAAAGGGCTTAAATTTGGTTCTGAACGCATCTGTAGAGGTAGACACCAACCATGTTTTAAGATATGATCCAAGGGACAAAAAGTGGTTCATTTGGTTCCTAATTATATGATGATTCCCATTTGAACATATGTTCATATGCCGGCTAACAAGTAATAATTTTGTGCAGGGTATACCTTTCAGGACTTCACATGATATCGTTGGAAGGGCAGTTGCATTGTGTGTTTACAAAAACTGTCAGCTTCAGGACCTGAGTCTTGATGAATTATGTAACATTAACAAGGTTTTTGATGACGGCGTTTATGATTATCTTGGTGTAGAAAATTCAGTCAAGAAGTTTAGTTCATATGGTTCCACCGGTTCAGATTGTGTAGCTGCTCAACTAGATTTCTGGAGTTCCAAACTCGATCTTGACAACTAGTACTTGCATTTCGCAAAAGCGGGTAGTATCTGACTTTGAATGCATAATCTGTTCGATTTTGTGGTTGTACTTATCTTTGAATGCGTTCGAGCATCTTGAAGATTTGTGCTTCGTTTTGTTTCCAAAAGATGTCATGCTTAATCAAGTGTGTTGGAGAATCCGGTTGGTGTGTTTTTAGTGAAATAACCTAAAATGTACAAATAATAACTATAATAATTATAAAAAAATAACTAACAAAATAACAATATTAACAATGTTATAAGAGATAATAATAATATTATAAAGAATAAATACCATAAAAAACATCCTTCGGTTTTTTCTCATTAAAGTTTTTATAAAATTTTATATGTAGAAATAACATGCTTTTGTTTTGTTTTACATGAGTCATTTAATATTTTTACTAATAAAAAACCAACATAGTTTTGGCTTATTCACATAAAAACTTTTCAACAATTATTTATATATTAAAGTTATTTGAAATTAAAATTAAAACATTTTTTATACCTTTTTTGTGTGTGAACTTTTTTCTTATGTGGCTCGTTAAACTTGTAGGAGCTTGAGCTTGGCTCGTTTAACTTACAGGCGCTTGAATTTGAGCTTGGCTTATTGTGAACTTTATGTCTAGAACTATTTTGAACTTGAGCTTTGGAAATATAGGTAGAAACGAGTCAAGCTCGAGCTCCCATTTAAATGATCCAAACTCAAGCTTTTATAAGTTAAACGAACCGTGTAGAGAAAAAAAATACACACAATGAAAACAATCATTGCAAAAGTTTTAAATTTCTTTAGAATTTGTTCGAATCTAACAAGTGAAGTGATTATAATATATAAATAATTGTTGATGGATTTATATGTGAATAACTAGAAAATATGTTGGTTTTTATGTGCAAAAATTGTTAGGGACTTTTATAATACGAAATAGAAAGTATGTTAATTTTTTATGTGCAAAGAATTGTAAATAAACTTTTATGAGAAAAACTGACTATTTTTTTATATAGTATTTACCCCTATTATAACTAATAATAAATAAGAGATGGACATGATTCTAAATACTAGGTGAAGTCACCATCTTCTTCTCAAGCACATTGGCGGTAACCATTATCGCCTAGTATTTGGGATTTCAAATCTTTATCCCCGCACCTTCTTCAGGCTGTTTTAAATCTCTAATACGTAAAACATAATCATGAAACCTTATGCTTCAATCTCTCTCTTGAATTTCCTTGCGGCCTTAATACAATTATTCTGTCTTGTGAACCACAACTATCAACAGTCCGATCACCATCACATAGGAGATTGTAGCCACGGCGGTGAAGAACCTTACACCGAGAAAGCTTTTTGATCCAGAATCCTTGTTGGCTGCATACTATGAGGTAGATCTTGTTGCTTGTCTAGATCATCTATTGTTGAACGAGAGGAACATCTTGCTCTTGATGGGTCATTTGCTATTGGTGCATGCTAACCTTCTAATAGTTCTCAATATTAAAAATTGGACAAGTTCTGTCCTAATGAACTAACTGTTGTCCAGATTCCTTACAATTTATATTAGGTACATCATGAATAATTGAAGTCATATTACTTCTATTCATACCTCAATGTAATAATTTGAATTAATATGAATGATGCCTGTAGTTTTGAATGGTGCCTGTAGTGTTTGTGTATTTTTTTTTTTGTTTGTTCTATTTGGTACGCATAATTAAGAGGCAGAATGAAATGGAATGAAACATTCAGAAAATAAAAAAAATATTTGTTTGGTGAAATTAATGGAATAAACCATTATATAAATAATTCAATTCACTTTAATTCATTCCAACAAACCTTCTTTATTTTTTTATTCCATTCTTTTTTTCATACTTAATAACTAACACCACCACCCACCACGACAACCACCACTAGCAACCACCACCGTTGATCACTACCACCACGGCCACCACTACCAACCACCACCACCACCACCACCAACATCACCTCCGACCTACTAAGATCGGTTGTCACTAGCCACCACCACCAGGCACGACCACCACCACGCCTACCACCACCAGCCACCACTACTAACCACCACGGCTACCACCACGGCTACCACCACGGCTACCACCACGGCTACCACCACGGCTACCACCACGGCTACCACCACGGCTACCACCACGGCTACCACCACGGCTACCACCACGGCTACCACCACGGCTACCACCATGGCTACCACCACCATCATCACTGGCTACCAAGATCGCTCGTCATCAGCTACCATCACCACCAACCATAACCACCATCACCACCAACACCAGCACTACCACCACCATCACCCACCACCACCATTACCATCACTATCGGACCCCACAACCACCTCCACCGCAACCACCTCCACCGCAACCACCACCACTGGAAACCACCACCACCGACCACCACCACCACAACCACCGATAACCACTGGCCACCACCACCGCCGATAACAACCGGCCACCACCACCACCAGCCACCACCACCACCCCCATGCCCACCACCACCCCCATGCCCACCACCACCACCCCCATGCCCACCACCACCACCGGCACCACAACCATAGTCACCACCGACACCACAACCATAGTCACCACCGGCATCACAGCCGCCACCACCACCACCGCAGCCTTGGTTTTAAAAAGCGAGAAACGCACCGAGGCGACAAGGTCTAAAACCGAGGCGCAAGGCGCAAAAACGCAGGGCTTTTTGTACGCGAGGCGTAAGGTTTTATATAAGCTTTTATTATATTTATCATAGGTTAATATATGATTTAATATATAAATTTGGTTATAACTAACAATATATATATATATATATATATATATATATGTGTGTGTGTGGTGTGTGTGTGTGTGTGTTTGTGTTTGTGTGTGTGTGCGTGTTTGTGTGTGTGTGTATCTATATATATATATATATGAGTACATAATTCAGCTTTATATATGATTTAACATCTATATAACCTATATGTATAATTTAAAGAAGCTATATGTACAACAAAAATAATATATATGCAAGTATATATGTAATACAAATACTATATTAGTTAAAATATTCAAAAATATAAAACTTACAAAAGCCAAAGAGATAACAAAGTAATTAGTAAAAGAAAATACTGAATAATTAAAGTAAAAGACAAATATTTAAACACCGTAATATGATTCTTTGCTTTCACCGTAATATGATCTAAGTGCATGTTTGGGATTGAGTTTGAAAAGTCCTTTTTGACTTTTGGAGGGGTAAAAAGACGAAAATACCCCTCCAGAAGTCAGTAGAAGTTACTCCATCTTGACTTCCATCTTGACTTCCATCTTGACTTCTAGTGACTTTTGGAGGGGTATTTTCGTGTTTTTACCCTCCAAAAGTCAAAAAGGACTTTTCAAACTCAATCCCAAACACCCCTGAGCCTGCAAAAGACAGCAAATTTGTGGCAGAAAGATCTTTTCTTTCAGCCTTTGCTTTGCTTTAAACACCGTAATATGATTCTTGCAAGTTACATCTCCCATCGTTTACATAAAAATTAGAATAATTAGATGCACAAAAAATATTATTATTATAAATTGAACCCAGATTCAGATGTTCAAATGAATGGGTTTTCTGATAATGATTTGCTAGTCATGTGTTATCATATACTTCTCATGAGTTTTTGTATACGTATCAATAATTAAACCTTTTGGATTTCCCTTTAAACGGTTCCTTTCGGAGTGGCAAAAACCGGATAATATATGTATAATCATGCATTATATACGCATTTTGTAAGGTTATACTGCATACTATAATAATAATAATACATGTCACATGATATGTTCCTTAGCAGTACAAGATGTTAAAAAGATATTTTTTTCATAAGTTGTTGAGTGTTCAAGTTTCATAATAAACAAATATGTAGATTTATAAGTACATTTAGACAACATATGAGTTAGCCTTTATAATAAATATAAGAGTTAATCTCGGTTTTGGTCCCTGTTTTACAAATTGACTCCACTTAAGTACCAACGTTTATTTTGTCTCCACTTGAGTATCAAATTTTAAAAAACTTGTCTGTTTCAGTCCAAATTTCAAACGGCGTGAGAATGTGCCGTTAAATACCAGTCACGTACACCCAACCTGAGGTATTTCGGTCAATCCATGTGTAAATGGATTGACCAAAATACCCTCATGTGGGGTGCACGTGATTGGTATTTAACGGCACATTCTCACGCTGTTCGAAATTTGGCTGAAACAGACAACTTTTTAAAATTTGGTACTCAAGTGGAGACAAAATAAACGTTTGTACTCAAGTGGAGTCAATTTGTAAAACAAAGGGACTAAAACCGAGATTAACTCTAAATTTTAAAATACCCAAAGTTAAAGAATTCAGTTTTAATTTTTTAACTATTGAATGACAATAAATACACATTAATTAGGTGAGTTTCTCATACACTTTCTTCGCTTCCTCCACTCCTGATGCACCATTCTTTCTCAATTTATCTATTTCTCTCACCAAAAATAATTAGAAAGAAACAAGGAATTTTCATCTCTTCTCCACAATGTCATCTTTATGAAGCTCCGGCGACTTTTCTCCAGCAGGTTGGTTTTAAGTTTTCTTGTTAGTTTCATGTACAGAAGGCGCAAAAGCCCTTATCCGTCGCCTCCTTCTAAATCGCACCGAAGTGCGCGCTTCTTGTACAACTCGCGCCTTATGCAGCCTGAAGCGAACTAGCTCGCGCCTGAAGTCGCCTTGCGCCTTGGCGCGCCTTGAGGCGCGCTTTTTAAAACCAAGACCGCAGCCACCACCACCGTCCACTATCACCACCACCACTAGCATCACTACCACACCCACTTTTGTTTTTCATTTCTTCATATTTTCCTATCTAACAAAGAACATAAAATAGTGATTCATTCTATTCACACTGTATTCCCGAACAAAATAATAGAATACAATGATTTGTTTCATTCATTTGTCCATTACATTTCTTATATTATTTCATTCCCCGTGCATTCCATTATCCTACACTAAACAAATCTTTAGTTAACAGTGACAACATTTTTTTAACCCATAATACACAAAACCTTGTTGTGGTTATGTTATTAATTATATATTCTTAATTGGGATTCACTAAGAAGCCATAATAAAAGGTTCTGTGCAATGGATTAATCGAGTTCAGATCCGTTCTTACAATTAGGGCTGCAAACGAACTGAACGTTCAGCGAACAGTTCGTGAACCGTTCGACGGAAAGTTCGTTTATGTTCGTTCGTTTAGTAAATGAACGAACATGAACAAGAAATTCCGTTCGTTTAGTTAAACGAACGAACATGAATACAAGGTGCGTTCGTTCATTTATGTTCATGAACGTTCGATAATGTGTTCGTTATGTTCGTTAATGTTCGTTTGTGAACGTTCGATAATGTGTTCGTTTATGTTCGTTAAGGTGTTCGTTTATATTCTTAATTAATGTGTCAGTTATTTTTATAACTATTATATCAAGTATTTTTTGGTATTTATGTTAACTACTTATTATTTTTATTGATTTTGTGTAATGTTTGTAATAAAAAATATAAATTTTATTCTAAAATAAATATATAATAATTTGTATTCGTTTGTGTTTATGAGTTTTTTTGTGTTCATCATGTTCATGAACAGTTGTTTGTGTTCGTTTGCTTTTGTTTGTGTTCATTTGTGTTTGGTAAGTGTTCGTGAACAGTTCATGAACATATTCATTTTCTTAATGAACGAACACGAACAAGAAATCTCGTTCGGTAAGTGTTCGTGAACAGTTCATGAACAAGTTTATTTCTTAACGAACGAACACGAACAAGGCCTTGTTCGTGTTCGTTCGGTTCATTTGCAACCCTACTTACAATTATTAAAATAAGAAATGTGGCACGGTCTATATGAATTTTGAATGACCTCAAAGGAAATTCCAATTAAACTAAATAATAAAAAAGAAGTAGATTCCAATTAAACTAAATAATAAAAAAGAAGTTGATGGCTCATAATTTAGAGATTGAAAAAAAATATGGACATGGCACGACGGTCCTACCCGAAACCAGTTCCGGTTCCTATCCAGGGCTATCATACCCGGTCCCTACATGGGGCTATCATACCCGGTCCCTACCCGTTTATACCCACCGGTTCCTATCCGGTTCCTCTCATTTGATTTGTATCCGGACCGGACCCTACCCGGGTTTGTACCCGGACCCGACCCAGACCGGGTACTACCCGGTTCTGACCGTTGGAGCCACTTTTTCTTGCGACGTAGTGAGAGTTAGCGACAGGATGATAGTATGTGATTCAAGAAGCTTTGTCGATTGATTAACAAGCATGATCGAGAAATGCTCTAACCTCGTAACAAGGACATAAGTCGTTCTATACTTCGACATTATTGTTTAAAATTGTGACAAAATGAAAAAAATGATTTAATTGTATTTTTTGAAAATTTAAAAACTAATGTTAACATAAGTAGTGACGTTGGTCGGTGCCACACACTTTACCGGAATCGTACATTTATGTCACCACTCATTGGGTAGATCCCAATTCGTGACAAACGATAAAATGTACGATTGCATTTGATCTCTTCCCATATCCACATATCCAATAATATCTATTACAAATTTTAGATAATGTCACAGCAATATATCTTTTCTAAAATAAAATATTTTCAATGACATTCGATAATGGCTCAAACAATATAACCGTAGCTAAAAACTAAAATTAAAGTATAAATCGATTTGTAACGGTGATTTTTTTTCATAGTCGATTGTGTTGCACATATTATTAATTTAGTGGTGCAAGACAGACTATCTGTGAATGTCGTTGAGGAATTTAGAACCGCTTTTGATTTCATGTTACAAGATGTTTTAAAAAAGTAGAAATTTAAATCAAGATTATAGACCGTTACGTAAAGATATAAATTCTCCATATTAGGTCCTAATTAGGATATACCTACCCGATGAAACTCAACTAGTCATATATTTGAATGTGCTCTAAAACAAAGAGATAATGTTTGAATGTCTCTAAAACAAAGAGAATTTAAGAGCATTTCACAATAGTCAGTTGGAAATTGGTCAAGCCATGCCGTTTGAGGATGCTGCTTGGAACGGTATTCAACTTCTCGCTGAATTTTTTGGCTTTTTTAAAAACTCCACTACAAATAATCAGGTGTTTATCGTCTCACAAGTAGTTGTGTTCTTCAAGAATTATATTTATGACTTTAATTTTGAAAACAAAAATGAGATGTTTAAAGAATTGATACCACCTATGAAAGCAAAATCTAAAAAAGTATATATATATTTTCTTGAACTCCCACCGGTTTTTACTTATTTGCGGCTTTAAACCCCTTTTAAATGTTATTGGGGCTGAATGGGTCGCTTTATTTCACACCCTCAATTTCCACGAACGGGGTTTTACCGTTAGGCGTGTGACATACCAGGATCTCAGACACAGTTATATCGAACGATACTATATGAATTTAAAATAAACATTTGGCTTCATTCAGAAGAACATAAACCAAATTTACATTAGCGCGGAAGCATTTACATGATAAGTACATCCAGTACATGAAAGTTACAAGTGTCAGTTCTAGACAAAATGTTCAATGTAGAAAATAAAGTAGATGAATGCATGTCCTGTGTGCGTTTCCTGTAGCGTGCATCATGAGTTTATGCGTTCCTGTGACCTGAGAAAACATGCTAAAATGTGTCAACATAAAGTTGGTGAGTTCACAGGTTTAATCAACAAGAAATGTGTTCGTAAGCGTTTCAATGGTTTAGTATATAAAGCATATCGTTAGGTAGCTAGCCTCTGTTCATGTTACTTAGCGTTTCGAACCGAAGCTGACTGTTTGCGTCCTATATGTTTGTTGTTTCCCCGTCACGTCTCACCAGACAGTGACAAATGTTAGGTCAATTTTGCACCCGTTTGACCTCCAATCAAGCTAGCGCGACTAGCCCGAGCGGGGTTTATCAGACCCAATAGTACTACTCAGAATTACCTCGCTAATCTCATTACTAACGATTCGAGAGTGTCAGGACTGTTATGTGTGTTTGCACTAACGTAACAAGCGATATCAATAATACTACAACCATTTATGTAAATCTGTTTGCATGTTTCCTCCCCCAAAAGGAAAGAAAGTAAAATAGGGGCCATGAAGACTCACTGTTGATGTAGCAAGTATGTAGGATGAAAGTCTCCCAAGTGTTGTTTACAATGAGCTGTCAAACACCTATTGACAGTTATGTTCAGCGTTAATGTTGTGTCTAGCGTTAATAGAAATGTTTAGTCGGGTCGGGTCGCATTGGTTCGGTCGTGGGTGACACACACAAGCAGGCATACACGTATCAGACTTTATGTAGCTCCCAAATGGGTTGTCGATATTTGTAAACGATTAGGTTGTTTTAGGTTGAAAAAGTATGTGCTTGTTGATTGCGTTGACTTTAATCTTTGTGGTCAAGAAATGACACTTTATTGTTTGTTACCTTATCATCACACGATAGGCACACCGCACACAAGAAGAATTTACTCAAATTGACTCCAATCGCATAACGAGACTAGACGCGCAACTGGACCCTTCATCCGCACGATTGGGCCTTCAATCGTACGAATCAACTTCACTCGTACGATTGAACCCTTATTCGTGCGACTCAGTGTTTAGTCGTACCACACATCACCCATTCGCACGAATCAACGGCCATTCGCACGACTGAACCTTCATTCGTGCGATTGGACCTTCAGTCGTGAAATACTCTGTCGCACACATTCATCCGATTGACTCAGTCGCACACCCTCCCAATCGCATGCATTCAGTCGCACGACACGCCCATGCGCCAGGACGCAGTCGCACGACTTACCCAAGTCGCACCACCCAGTCGCACGACACGCCCAGTCGTACGGCTCAGTCGCACGACTGGCACAGTCGCGAACTGCAGCAGATCGCGACTGCTGTCGGGGCTGAACAGCCTTCGACTGTCCCGTGCATGGTTTTCACAAATCAGGGTCTCCCAGAAACACTTTCCTAACATGTCTAAGTAGAATGCACATGCTGATTGACCTCACATGCACCCCCACGACCACATGCATTCGGGTTGAACCCGAACACCCGAACCCTAGGTTTGCAGCAGTGAAACGAGCAATAAAATGGACGACCAAGGTCGCCTACCTGTTAGGAACGTGCTCTCTCAGCTGTAGCGTGGTTTAGCCGGCGAAATCGAGCTCAAACGAGGCGGTTCGTGGTGCTAGTAGGTGGTAGAAAAGTGTAGAGGAAGAGAGTGAAGAAGATGGAAGAATTGGGAGTGGAAATGAAAAATTGGCTGGTAAGGGGTTTATATACCCAGCCATAGTTTGGCAATTTGTCACGTTTGATCCTCGCACTTAGTCCCCGAGTCCCCGAATTTGTTTCGGTTGATAACGACATAAATGGGCGAGCTATGTTAATTAAGAGGACACCTTAAGTAATCCCGTTTATTTGAATCCTCTACAAACACCAATGTTAGTATTTTATCATAATTTATTTAACGATGTCGGTGGCGGTGCTTGTATACGTTTCGGGTAATAACGAGTATGTAATAATGATAACGGCAACAGTCTGAATAGTGTTAACCTGAAGTTACGGGGTGTCACATCATCCCCTTATTGCAGGAATTTTCGTCCCGAAAATTAGTACATCATGTTACGAGGTTCAACGAGGAATACAAGGCTCAACGATTTGTGATGTATGTCGAATAGAGTTTCTGCGTATCCTATGAGATAGATGCCTGATTTTGGAACAGTTGCGGGTACTTCTTCTTCATCTGATCCTCGCGTTCCCAGGTAAACTCTGTTCCACGCTTGGAGTTCCAACGGACTTTGATGATAGGGATACGACTATGTTTGAGCGTCTTGACCTCTCGGTCCATGACTTCCACTGGTTCCTCGATGAAACGTAGTTGTTCGTCAACATGTATCTCGTCTAACGGAACGACAAGAGTCTCGTCTGCAAGACATTTCTTAGATTTGAAACATGGAACACATCATGTACTCCACTAAGTTCTTCGGGTAGGTTCAGCTGATAGGCCACGGGCCAACCCGTTTGACAATCTCAAACGGTCCCACGTATCTAGGGCTTAGTTTTCCACGTTTCCCGAAACGAATGACGCCCTTCCAAAGTGACACTTTCAAAAGCACTTTGTCACCTATGTGAAATTCCAATGGTCGGCGACGCTTATCAGCGTAACTTTTCTGTCGGTCACGTGTTGCTGCCATACGGTTGCGGATCTGCACGATCTTCTCAGTCGTCTCGTGCACAAGTTCAGGGTCGGTAAGTTGACTCTCTCCAACTTCCACCCAACAAATGGGTGATTGGCACTTACGCCCATACAGTGCCTCAAATGGAGCAGCTTTGATCGATGTGTGATAGCTATTGTTGCAAAAAAACTCAACTAACGGTAAGTGAGTTTCCCAACTACTGCCAAAATCTATCACGCAGGCACGCAACATGTCTTCTAATGTCTGGATTGTACGCTCGCTCTGGCCATCAGTTTGAGGGTGATACGCGGTGCTCATATCCAACCGTGTTCCCAATGCTCGTTGTAAAGATTGCCAGAAATGTGAGGTGAATCGAGCGTCACGATTAGAGATGATGGAAGTTGGCACACCGTGCCGAGAGACTATTTCCCTGAGGTAGATATGAGTCAACTTTTCCATGCGATCAGTCTCCCGGATTGCCAGAAAATGTGCGGATTTCGTCAAACGATCTACAATTACCCAAATGGTATCGCATCCGCTGGGAGTCCGAGGAAGTTTCATGATAAAGTCCATAGATATCTGCTCCCACTTCCATACGGGTATTTCTGGCTGTTGGAGTAAACCAGACGGTCGTTGATACTCCAACTTAACCTTAGAACAGGTTAAGCATCTGCTTACATATGTGGTAATGTCGGCTTTCATATTCGGCCACCAGTAAAGGACTTTGAGATCGTGATACATCTTGTCTGAACCCGGATGAATAGAATACCGTGACTTGTGAGCTTCATCCATTACCAGCTCTCGTAGGTTTCCATAGAGAGGAACCCATGTTCGGTCCATGAAGTAGCGGTTTCTGTCAGACTTGGTTTCCAGTTGCTTCTCCATGCCTCGTAACGATTCGGCTTTCAGGTTCTCGTCTTTTAATGCCTCAAGTTGAGCATTACGGATCTGTTCGGGTAAACCGGTGTGAATGGTGAGTTGTAATGCTCGAACTCGTCTTGGCTTAGGTGTCTCCTTTCGGCTT
Source organism: Flaveria linearis (assembly GCA_024085815.1). Taxonomy (NCBI): domain Eukaryota; kingdom Viridiplantae; phylum Streptophyta; class Magnoliopsida; order Asterales; family Asteraceae; genus Flaveria; species Flaveria linearis. Next base: position 23,359,907 of record CM044016.1, on the reverse strand, counting down.
AAGGCATCTGCTACTACATTAGCCTTGCCCGGATGGTACTTGATTGCACAATCATAGTCGTTCAACAACTCGACCTAACGACGTTGTCTCATGTTCAGCTCCTTCTGTTCAAAGATGTGCTGGAGACTCTTGTGATCGGTGTAAATGGTGCACTTGGTACTGTACAAGTAGTGTCTCCATATCTTGAGTGCAAACACGACTGCTCCAAGCTCTAGGTCGTGTGTCGTGTAGTTTTTCTCGTGAACCTTCAATTGTCGGGAAGCATAAGCAATCACCTTATTGCGTTGCATTAGCACGCAACCGAGACCCTGAATAGAAGCGTCACAGTAAACTACGAAATCGTCTGTTCCCTCAGGCAGGGATAGAATCGGTGCTGTACAGAGTTTCTGCTTCAGGACCTGGAATGCAGATTCTTGTTTATCACCCAAATTTACGTAGTGCCTTTATGAGTTAATGCGGTGAGAGGTTGAGCAATCTTTGAGAACCCTTCGATGAACCGTCGATAATAGCCGGCCAACCCGAGAAACTGTCGTACCTTGGTCGGAGTCTTAGGCGTAGCCCAGTTCTTGATGGCTTCTATCTTTGCCGGGTCCACGTGTATCCCATTCTCATTGACCACATGACCCAAGAAATAGACCTCTCGTATCCAGAAGTCATACTTTGAAAATTTAGCATACAATTGTTCTCGTCTCAACAGCTCCAGAATCAGTCTAAGGTGCTCCTCATGTTCTTCCTTATTCTGTGAATAAATAAGGATATCATCGATGAAGACAATGACGAACTTGTCCAAATAGGGTTTGCACACTCGATTCATGAGGTCCATGAAAACCGCTGGTGCATTGGTCAACCCGAATGGCATAACCAAAAACTCGTAGTGGCCATACCTAGTTCTGAAAGCAGTCTTTGAAATGTCTTCTTCTCGAATCCTTAGTTGATGATAACCCGATCTTAGATCTATCTTGGAATAGAAACTCGACCCTTGTAGTTGATCGAACAAATCATCGATGCGCGGGAGAGGATAACGATTCTTAACCGTTGCTTTGTTCAGTTCTCTATAATCGATACACATACGAAAGGTTCCGTCCTTCTTCTTGACAAACAAGACTGGGGCTCCCCACGGTGATGAACTAGGCCTGATAAACCCTTTATCCAATAGTTCCTGCAATTGCGTAGACAGCTATTGCAGTTCCTTTGGAGCTAATCTGTACGGTGCCCTCGCGATAGGTGCGGCTCCTGGTACCAAATCAATCTGGAACTCGACTTGGCGATGCGGTGGGAGACCGGGTAGGTCTTCAGGGAAAACCTCAGGATAATCACGTACAACAGGAATATCTTCAATCTTCTTTTCCTCGGTTTCTTTTTCAGTGATCATAGCAAGGAAAGCGATATGACCCTTACGCAAACACTTCTGGGCTTTCATGTAGGAGATGATTCCCGAGACCGTACCACTCTTTTCGCCCTGGACTGATAAAATTTCACCACTAGGAAGTGGTACACGAACGATTTTCTCACCACAGATGATCTCAGCTTGATTCTTGGACAACCAGTCCATTCCAACAACTACATCGAAACTACCAAGTGTGACAAGCATCAGATCTATGTCTAACTCATGACCACATAATCCTAACTTGCATTTCTTAACGATGTGAGTTGCCTCGATTAGTTTCCCGTCAGCTAATTCTACAGTGTAACTAGGCTCCACATCAGTTAAGGTTACATCTAAATACTTAATGAACTTGTTGGAAACAAAACTCTTGTTAGCGCCGGTATCAAACAGTATAGAAGCAAAACAACCATTCAGGGGAAACGTACCAGTAACCACATTCTAATCATCTCTTGCCTCGCCAGAACCAATCACAAAGGCACGACCTTTAGCATTGCCCCCATTGTGCCCTTGTTTCCACCCTTCAATTGTGGGCAATCCTTCCTGTAGTGACCCTCCTTACCACACTCATAGCAGCCTCTAGTCACTCCGCCCTGGCGTTGTTGTTGGGTTGTTGTTGAGTCATCAGTTCACCCCTGCAGTCTTTAGCAGCATGACCCATCTTTCCACACCTTTGACAACGGAGTCGATCACACGGGCCATGATGATGAAAGTTACACCGGTTACACTTCGGACTCTTGCCCGCATAGTTGCTTGATCCCTGACCATTGTTGTTGTTGTTGTTCTGATTGTTGTTGGTGAAGCTTCTTGATGAGTCAAACTTTCAGGTCTGTTGTTGCTGAGTGTTACTGGAGCTTGAAGACTTGTTGCTGTTGCCATCCCATTTCCTTTTATGATTAGATGAACCAGATTCAGCGCCACGTTTAGGCAAGGTACCCTGTGCCATTGCCTGATCAGTGAGTTTGTGAGCTAGTCGGATAGCCTGCTGAATAGTGACAGGATCAGCAGCCATAACACTAGATTGGATTTGAGGAGCTAAACCATCAATGTACTTCTCAATCCGTTTGTAGGCCGGGGTCACCATCTGTGGACATAAAGCAGCCAACTCGTGTGAACGAGTCGTGTATTTCTCAATTTCAGAACCAATCATTTTAAGATTCCAGAATTCACTTTCCAGCTTCTGGACTTCATTCCTCGGGCAGTATTCTTCCTCATCAGAATCTTGAAATCATCCCATGGTAAACCATTAGCAGCACCAAGCCCTAAGGTCTGGACTTGTGAGTTCCACCATGTTAGAGCTGGTCCTTCCAGTGTGCCAGAGGCGTACTTGACACGATCTCCAGTAGGACAATTGCATATGGCGAACGCCGACTCGAGTTTCTCCAGCCAACGAAGTAATGAGACAGCACCATCAGAACCACTAAAGGAGTGAGGCTTACAATCCATAAACATCTTGAAGGTACAACCTGTTGGACCTCCTGATTCAGATTTTGGCTGTTGTGGTCCTGATTTTGGGCCTGTTCATAGGCTGCAAGCGCATCAGCCACGCACTCATTGATGATAGCATTCAACTCAGCTTGGGTCAGGGTGATGTTTCCTCGTCCACTCGGGCGTCCAGTCCTCTTCCAGACATGGTTCTTCAATTCACTATACATATTAGTCACTAATCGGATGATATTTATCGATAAAATAAATTGTATCATACTAGTAGGAATAAAGGATTTGTTTGTATATCAATAGTGGGACTTTATGAGAACCGAGACCTCATGTCTCCAAGTATGGAAATGAAAATTGGTACTGATCATGACCGTTATCACCCAATAGAGTTGCCAGAATTCTCATGCACGACAAATTACAATTACGTGTGCACCCGTGATTCTAATTTGCTTTGCATGGTCACTCAGGGTTCTTCCTGTAGGATTCTATGTGCCCAAGACACTTAGAATATTGATGTGGTTAGTACGTTATGATCCAAGTCGGGTTATACCCAATAACAAGCTTAGCAAACACCAATTAATATTTAACTGGTGATATGATCATGCAATTAAATATTTACACCAATTTAGAAATGGGTTTTCTAAATAAGTTGCATATGAGATGGAACAATTTATTAGGATATTTTGTTCAATAATATTATTTGTAGTGTTATTTAAATTAGTTATATATAACACCAAATAATAATAAGAGTATACTACTTATACAATTAATTGGTTAATTGTATAAACTAGTTACAAGACTAGACAATATATATGTGTGTTAATATTTGACATTTATAAAATTGAAACTACTTATTTTATAAACATCAAATATTAATAAAAGAGAGTAAAAACTTTTTTTTCAGCCCTTAAGGCCGTCCACCACAAGCATACATATGTGTGTGTTACAATTTATTATTTGAAAGAAAGAAACATGTTTTCTTTTCTCATGTGGTCGTCCACCACAAACACACACACATGCATATGTGAGAAAGTTTTATTCTCTTGGTAAGACCAAGCACATGCATGCTCCACTAACTTGTCTTTGGGAAGAACAAGCACATGCACCATTGTCTAGCACTAACTAGCATATAGTACTCTTATTCTCATGAATCAATACATGCAAGAGCACACAATTTTCAGCTCACTCTCTCTCTCATTTACGGTTTTGGGCAGCAGCATTGAAAGCTTTTGAGAGCTAATTTTGAGCTGATTTCATGTTGTTCTTGGTGTGAGGTTCATGCACTCCATGAATATGATTCATACATGCAACTAACACACAAAAACACACCTCTCTCTCTCCCTAAAAGAAGCTACGGTTCCAGCAGCATTTCAGGGTTTTCTTTGAAGGTTTTTGGTGTTGTTTTGGTGTCTTCTTCCTAACAAGAAGGTGGTTTGCAAAATAGCTTGGGTATAGACACTTGAGGACCTCTACACTTGAGTTCTTGGCCAATTTCAAGCATCCAAAATCACCCATCTTTGGTCGAAATTCTGCTGCAGTAAGGTAGCAAATCACAGCTTCATATAGCTGTGATTTTATGTACATTTGTGTATGTTCATAGCTTGTCCATTCACATATTTAAGATCCTATTGTTTTGGGTTTTGTTTTCCATCTTAAAACTACATTTAGAACACAAAATTTTCAGATTATAAACTTGTTATAATCCTTAACATCCGCTGCGTTTTCTGAAAGTTTAAAAGGTTAAACTATGTTTTAGTGTTCTAACAAACCCAACAATGGCATCAAGAGCCGGTTATGTGGATGACTTGCTTGTTTTATCTTTTGAAATTGGTTTTAAAAGATGTTATTAGACATGTTATAGGCTGTTTTGGGCTGGAATATTATGTCTTGTTGAAACCCCAACTTTCAAGGTTACATTACACATGCTTGTGATTAAACCTTGAAAGATATGTATGTTGACATGTTGATTGTTTGGACAATATTTAAAACCAAAAATTTCAGTTTATGTTGGCTGAAATTTAAAGGTTTTAAGTGGGGTTTCATTGTATATTTTGATGATTTGATCATTGGATGTTTTAGTGCATAACCTAGCCATTGACCTTGTGATTGTTTGGATATTTATGATGGTTGTATTCATTCATTCGATTGGGTTGTATTATTTGTTATTTGTGCTTTATTTCAAATGTAATTTATTTATTATTGGGTTGTAATAAATAGATTAGGTGTATTTTCATTTTACTAGATATCTTGTATTAGGACTTTATATCTTGTAATATGAAGACATACACATTGGAAGCACAAAGGAAGGTCACAAGAGAAACATGGAGCATTTTGGATGCGGTTTCAAGTGGGAGGCTTTTGGAAGCTTTCCATATGATTGTTTGTGACCCTTAGGAAAGACCTATGGACCACACTTGTAATGGCAAACAAGTGTGGACCACCTTAGATGCTATGGTTATGCACATATGCACATATGCACATATGCACATATGCACATATGCACATATGCACATTGTGGTTGTTTATATTATGCTTGTTTGGTTGTTTGTTGTATGATTGTTGTTTGATATTTGGATATGCATAACAAACTCATTAGCAAACTTAACAAGCTGGAAATTTATGGTTTCTAATCATTAAGTGGTTAATAAGAGGTTATTAAAAGGATTAATGATTTAATAAAAGAGGTTTTATTAAAAATAAACCATAAGATACTTTGCATCTATGGTTCTTAATCATTAAGTGATTAATAAGAGGTTATTAAAAGGATTGATGATTTAATAAAAGAGGTTTTATTAAAAATGAACCATAGGATACCTTGTATTTGAAACATGCAAATACAAGGTACATAGAGTTTTCAAACTAGAATTAATGAAAACTAAAATCCCTTTTCAAACAAGTTTAACACCGTCCTTTTGCACAACACTTAAGTCATTTGGAAACTCTTAATGGAATAAAGGTCACCTAACCATTTTGAGGGAACTTATGACTTAAGGTGGGAATACCACATTGGTGGGATAAAGGTCACCTAACCACTTGTGTTGGTAAACTCACATGTGTGTGCAAGTAGGGTAACTTGATTTGCAAACCATGTTGAATGGATCACCTAAAATATGGTTTCCAAATGGTGTTGATGGGATTAACATGCCGACTTTACATATGATGTTTAAAGTCGATCCCATACCGCTAGAAGTTGCAAAAGGTTGCAATTGTCAAATGTTGACTACCTTGTTAATTTGAATAATGGGATAAAGGTCACCTAACCATTATTTGAATGTAACGTTGGATTCTAGATTTTAATTATTAATTATCTATGAGACATAAAGGGTATTAATAATTAAAATGAAATTTTTCAGAAATACTAAAGGAACTTTGTAAAATTTGTAGAATGACCGCAAACAATAATGCTACCACCCCGACCGTCCATACCCTATCACTGAGATCTATTTTAGAGAGGGATCGTCTGAACCATAATAACCTTATGGACTAGTCTTGAAACTTAAGAATTGTTCTCAAGCAAGAGCAAAGGCAAATGTCCTTGACGATCCTATTTCTAACCAACCCGACCCCGACGATGTTGAGGACATTCCCGATCCCAAGGCAAATGTTGCCAAAGGAGGAGGGCACATCAAAGGCAAAGGGAAAGGGAAGATCAAAGCGGAACCTCCAAAACCTAAGCTTATGAAGCCTAAGATAACCAAAAACGATCCATGCTTTGAGTATGGTGAGATAGGTCATTTGAAAGGAAATTGTCCAACCTATCTCAATGAGTTGAGAAATAAGAGGGATGCTGGGCAAACCTCAAGCACAACTTTCATAATCCATATTAACTTAAATGTTATTTCCTCAAAGCACATGGGTAATTGGATACCACATGTGCAACTCACTATTGCAATCTGTTGCAAGGGATCAAAAGGAATAAGCACTTTAAGAAAGGAGACTATGTTTTGAAACTTTCAAAAGGCTTGGAAGTTGTTCAAAACATGTTATATGCTCCTAGTTTGACTAGGAACATGATTTAAGTTTCCCTTTTAAAACGATATGATTATGATTTAAAGTTAGTAAATGATGGTATTTATATCTATATGGATATGTATATTATTTCAAGGCTATGCCTTCTAATAATATTTATGAATTGGTTCATAAAGATTCATCCTATAATAACACATTATACCTATCATATACCAAGAGACTTAAAATGGTTTAAGTGACTCTTATCCTCGTCATTGTCATCTTGGTTACATAAACAAGAATCGGATTTAAACACTTTAGAAGAATGGTCTTTTGAAAACAAATGAAAATTGTTCATTTGATAAGTGTGAATCTTGTTTACAAGGTAAGATGACCTACACGCCCTTTAGTGGTACTAATGAGAGGGCAAAAGATTTATTAGGAGTCATACATTTGGATGTATGAGGTCCTTTTAAAACAATGACAAGGTATGGTGAAACTTACTTCATTACCTTAACCGACGATTATAGTCGCTATGGTTATGTGTACTTGATGGCACATAAACATGAAGAATTTGAAATGTTCAAAAACTTCAAGAATGAAGTAGAAAATCAACTCAATAGAACTACCAAAGTTCTCCGTTTAGATAGAGAAGGTGAATACCTAAGTGTCACTTTTGGGGATCATCTAGGAAGTTGTAAGATTGTCTCACAACTTACTCCTCACAGAACACCATAATATAATGATGTGTCTGAAAGGAGATCGAACCCTATTGGATATGGTTCGACCTATGATGCCTATAAGCTCACTACCTCTATAATTTTGGGGTTTCGCACTACTCTCCAAGGCTCGTATTTTGAATATGGCCCAAACCAAGAAAGTGGATTCGACGCCTTTTTTTAAATATGAAATGGAATAGTTCCATCGCCATCATATTTAAAAGTATGGGTTATGAAGCTTATGTTAAGCTTAACACCCAAACCAACTGAAAGTCGATTCACTAAGTGTATATTTGTTGGATATCCAAAAGGACTGTATAGGATACTACTTCTTTGATCCAACAAAGCAAAAGGTATTTATTGCTCAAAAGGCATAGTTCTTGGAAGCCAAGTTCCTTATGGAAGGAATGACGCATAGAACAGTGGAATTTGATGAGGATCAAGATCCACAAGCCGATACACGTTTGGTTGACACTAGCTATCAACAAGAGGTTGTTGATAATGATCAAGAGGTTGATCGATACACACAAAACGTTCATAGATCTGGTAGAGTTAGCATTCCACCTGAAATATATGGATCTTTCATGGATGGATGCTATGAGATTGACTCCGATGAGCCAAGTACATACCATAATGCTATGTCCAATTAGGATTGTGACAAATGGCTGGAAGCCATGAACGTAGAGATGCAATCCATGTATGACAACCAAGTTTAGGAATTGGTTGACACTCCACTTAACTCCAAGCCGGTTGGATGCAAGTGGGTTTTCGAGAAGAAAACAAAACATGCATGGAAACTTAGATATTGACAAGGCTCATGTGTATAAAAAGGCTAGTGGGAGTGTAATCACAATCTTAGTATTGTATGTTGATGACATACTACATTTTGGAAATGACATTCCAACCATGGAAGGTGTTAAAACCTGGCTTGGAAGTTGTTTTTCCATAAAAGATCTCGGTGAAACCATCTATATTTTGGAAATAAAGATCTATAGGGATAGATCGAGGCGGTTGATAGGGTTAAACCAAAGTGCATACATTGATAAAATCTTGAAAAGGTTCAAGATGGAAAACTCTAAGAAAGGTATGGTACCTATTCAAAGAGGGACAATATTGAGTGCATCTCAATGTCCAAGCTCAAAGGATGAGCAACATCGTATGAAGGACATCCCATATGCGTCTGCTATAGGATCCGTCATGTATGCGATAATATGCACTAGACTGGACATGTCATGCGCGTTAAGCATGACAAGTAGATATCAGCAGAATCCGTGTAACACCCATTGGATGGCTGTTGAAGGTATATTAGAATACCTTAGGAGGACTAAGGATATGTTTCTAATATACGGATCTGATGAACAGGAACTAGTTGTAAATGGTTACACGGATGCTAGTTTCCAAACTGATCGAGATGATTCTCGATCACAATCGGGGTACGTCTCCATTATGAATAGGGTAGCGTTGTCCACTACAGAATTCGAATACATAGCCGCCTCATTAGCAGCTTGGGAAGCTGCATGGATAAAAAGGTTTATCACCAATCTAAGGATGGTCTCTACCATTCAAGACTCCTTAGAAATCTTTGTGATGACGAGGGTGCGATTGTTCAAATCAAGGAACCCCGTGCACATCAAAAGATTAGGCACAATGAGCGGAGATTCAACTACATAAGGGATGAAGTTGAAAAGGGAAAGATATGTATTCGCAAAGTTCACTTTGATCAAAATATTGCGGATCCACTCACGAAGCTCCTCGAAAGGGCAAAGCATGAAAGTCATACCTATGCCTTAGGACTTCGATATTCTAGTGATTGGACTTGATCAAATTTTGTATTTGAATATGTGGAACTCTTTATTATTTGAGTAAAATTATTTGGTTATAATGTCTCAATTAATGTTCCAATTTAGCATGTTTAATCCCTGAGTATATTATTTGCTCTAAATGTCCGTAGTCGTTCATACTTGTGGGAACAAGTGTGAGGGTAAGACTATTATGAACTTGGATTGGTTGATATTCATAAGGATGAATATAGAGCAATGGGTTGCTACCAAGGTTCATAGATATTTGGGGATACAAATATTGGACTAACCCGCATCTCAAATTTTACTACATGGAATCTTGTCAATTGATCATAAGTAAATTTGAGTAAAGACGAATATCATTTGGTATCCTTCGACCTGAGATACATATTGGGTTTTGATATTCACCAAGTGTTACACCTTGAACTAGTTCTTCACTGATATGAAATAATTGTCAGTACATAAGGCTATGTTCAGGTATGACATAAGGTGATTGTGAGAAACGTATGTAGTCAAGATGGGATTTGTTCCTCTTATTCGTTGAGAGTAAGATGTCTAAGGCCTGATTAAGTTAAATCAACAAGGAATGATCATTCTGTGTCCTTGGATTTAACATGACATCTGTAACAAAAGGATAGATGATTGATTCACCTAAATCATTTCAAGTAGGGTACTTGAATGGGATGATGTTATTGAATGGCTATAAGTCATGCGTATTAAGGGTAGTAAACCGTTGTTAGGCGTCATTTACTGCTTGCATCAATCTTCTATGAATCTTGGGCAAGTGGGAGATTGTAGGATTCTATGTGCCCAAGACACTTAGAATATTGATGTGGTTAGTACGTTATGATCCAAGTCGGGTTATACCCAATAACAAGCTTAGCAAACACCAATTAATATTTAACTGGTGATATGATCATGCAATTAAATATTTACACCAATTTAGAAAATGGGTTTTCTAAATAAGTTGCATATGAGATGGAACAATTATTAGGATATTTTGTTCAATAATATTATTTGTAGTGTTATTTAAATTAGTTATATATAACACCAAATAATAATAAGAGTATACTACTTATACAATTAATTGGTTAATTGTATAAACTAGTTACAAGACTAGACAATATATATGTTTGTTAATATTTGACATTTATAAAATTGAAACTACTTATTTTATAAACATCAAATATTAATAAAAGAGAGTAAAAACTTTTTTTTCAGCCCTTAAGGCCGTCCACCACAAGCATACATATGTGTGTGTTACAATTTATTATTTGAAAGAAAGAAACATGTTTTTTTTCTCATGTGGTCGTCCACCACAAACACACACACATGCATATGTGAGAAAGTTTTATTCTCTTGGTAAGACCAAGCACATGCATGCTCCACTAACTTGTCTTTGGGAAGAACAAGCACATGCACCATTGTCTAGCACTAACTAGCATATAGTACTCTTATTCTCATGAATCAATACATGCAAGAGCACACAATTTTCAGCTCACTCTCTCTCTCATTTACGGTTTTGGGCAGCAGCATTGAAAGCTTTTGAGAGCTAATTTTGAGCTGATTTCATGTTGTTCTTGGTGTGAGGTTCATGCACTCCATGAATATGATTCATACATGCAACTAACAACACAAAAACACACCTCTCTCTCTCCCTAAAAGAAGCTACGGTTCCAGCAGCATTTCAGGGTTTTCTTTGAAGGTTTTTGGTGTTGTTTTGGTGTCTTCTTCCTAACAAGAAGGTGGTTTGCAAAATAGCTTGGGGTATAGACACTTGAGGACCTCTACACTTGAGTTCTTGGCCAATTTCAAGCATCCAAAATCACCCATCTTTGGTCGAAATTCTGCTGCAGTAAGGTAGCAAATCACAGCTTCATATAGCTGTGATTTTATGTACATTTGTGTATGTTCATAGCTTGTCCATTCACATATTTAAGATCCTATTGTTTTGGGTTTTGTTTTCCATCTTAAAACTACATTTAGAACACAAAATTTTCAGATTATAAACTTGTTATAATCCTTAACATCCGCTGCGTTTTCTGAAAGTTTAAAAGGTTAAACTATGTTTTAGTGTTCTAACAAACCCAACACTTCCTATTTACGATAATCTACCTTGTCGAGTACCGAGTGTTATCAATGATAGAGGTATCGAAGATATATTTGTTATACCAAGAGTCAAACAACTATGGTTGTACTAAGGTTGTACAAAGGATTTGGTTAAGATAACAACGGGGAATCAAGACAATTTGGCCTTTTTCCCTTTGAAGTTCTAGGCGTTTAAATGTTTAAGTCCTATCCTCTGATAGACTTTGAATCCTTTAGTTATCCCTCGTTTACTGCTCAGACCAGTGCAATAGGTAGGATATGTCGGGAATGGTAACAAGTGTGAAAGTGTTGGAAGAGTGAGGTGTTGTTCTCTTTGTTTGTCATCGTTAAGCTTGTCGGGTGTGTTAGGAAAGAGTTTCGTGTTCCAATCGTGGAAATGTTTGGTTCAATTCATCGTTGCTTCAACTCCGAGAGTGAAGAATCAAGTGTAAATGTTGGATGTGAGCGAGCGGGATTCTCCGCCCCTCTGTCAGTCGGTAATGATACACATATCATACCGATATAGTTGTGTTCGTTCAACAACGAAATGTTAGTATACCAGGGAAATGTTCGTACAACAGTTGCAATCGTGTAAAAGTGTCTGTGCGATACTAGTGTTGTGTCTAAGGCTATAGTCTAGATGCAATGCAATCCTAGTTCTCTATAACCTGTGGCTCTGATACCAATCTTTCACACCCTCAATTTCCACGAACGGGGTTTTACCGTTAGACGTGTGACATACCAGGATCTCAGACACAGTTATATCGAACGACACTATATGAATTTAAAATAAACATTTGACTTCATTCAGAAGAACATAAACCAAATTTACATTAGCGCGGAAGCGTTTACATGATAAGTACATCCAGTACATGAAAGTTACAAGTGCCAGTTCTAGACAAAATGTTCAATGCAGAAAATAAAGTAGATGAATGCATGTCCTGTGTGCGTTTCCTGTAGCGTGCATCATGAGTTTATGCGTTCCTGTGACCTGAGAAAATATGCTAAAATGTGTCAATATAAAGTTGGTGAGTTCACAGGTTTAATCAACAAGAAATGTGTTCGTAAGCGTTTCAATGGTTTAGTATATAAAGCATATCGTTAGGTAGCTAGCCTCTGTTCATGTTACTTAGCGTTTCGAACCGAAGCTGACTGTTTGCGTCCTATATGTTTGTTGTTTCCCCGTCACGTCTCACCAGACAGTGACAAATGTTAGGTCAATTTTGCACCCGTTTGACCTCCAATCAAGCTAGCGCGACTAGCCCAGGCGGGGTTTGTCAGACCCAGTAGTAATACTCAGAATTACCTCGCTAATCTCATTACTAACGGTTCGAGAGTGTCAGGACTGTTATGTGTGTTTGCACTAACGTAACAAGCGATATCAATAATACTACAACCATTTATGTAAATCTGTTTGCATGTTTCCTCCCCCAAAAGGAAAGAAAGTAAAATAGGGGCCGTGAAGACTCACTGTTGATGTAGCAAGTATGTAGGATGAAAGTCTCCCAAGTGTTGTTTACAATGAGCTGTCAAACACCTATTGACAGTTTTGTTCCGCGTTAATGTTGTGTCTAGCTTTAATAGAAATGTTTAGTCGGGTCGGGTCGCATTGGTTCGGTCATGGGTGACACACACAAGCAGGCATACACGTATCAGACTTTATGTAGCTCCCAAATGGGTTGTCGATATTTGTAAACAATTAGGTTGTTTTAGGTTGAAAAAGTATGTGCTTGTTGATTGCGTTGACTTTAATCTTTGTGGTCAAGAAATGACACTTTATTGTTTGTTACCTTATCATCACACGATAGGCACATCGCATAACGAGACTAGACGCGCAACTGGACCCTTCATCCGCACGAATGGGCCTTCAATCGTACGAATCAACTTCACTCGTACGATTGAACCCTCATTCGTGCGATCAGTGTTCAGTCGTACCACACATCACCCATTCGCACGAATCAACGGCCATTCGCACGACTGAACCTTCATCGTGCGATTGGACCTTCAGTCGTGAAATACTCTGTCGCACACATTCATCCGATTGACTCAGTCGCACACCCTCCCAATCGCATGCATTCAGTCGCACGACACGCCCATGCGCCTGGACTCAGTCGCACGACTTACACCAGTCGCACCACCCAGTTGCACGACATGCCCAGTCGTACGGCTCAGTCGCACGACTGGCACAGTCGCGAACTGCAGCAAATCGCGACTACTGTCGGGGCTGAACAGCCTTTGGCTGTCCCGTGCACGGTTTTCACACATCAGGGACTTCCAGAAACACTTTTCTAACATGTCTAAGTAGAATGCACATGCTGATTGACCTCACACGCACCCCCACGACCACATGCATTCGGGTTGAACCCGAACACCCGAACCCTAGGTTTGCAGCAGTGAAACGAGCAATAAAATGGACGACCAAAGTCGCCTACCTGTTAGGAACGTGCTCTCTCAGCTGTAGCGTGGTTTAGCCGGCGAAATCGAGCTCAAACGAGGCGGTTCGTGGTGCTAGTAGGTGGTAGAAAAGTGTAGAGGAAGAGAGTGAAGAAGATGGAAGAATTGGGAGTGGAAATGAAAAATTGGCTGGTAAGGGGTTTATATACCCAGCCATAGTTTGGCAATTTGTCACGTTTGGTCCTCGCACTTAGTCCCCGAGTCCCCGAATTTGTTTCGGTTGATAACGACATAAATGGGCGAGCTATGTTAATTAAGAGGACTCCTTAAGTAATCCCGTTTATTTGAATCCTCTACAAACACCAATGTTAGTATTTTATCATAATTTATTTAACGATGTCGGTGGCGGTGCTTGTATACGTTTCGGGTAATAACGAGTATGTAATAATGATAACGACAACAGTCTGAATAGTGTTAACCTGAAGTTACGGGGTGTCACACTTTAACTCCTTTTTAAACAAAAACGGGTCAGATTTTGTTTCGTGTTCTGTTGGGTCGTTTGATATATGTTTGCGACTTAAAAAGACCTGCTAGTAGTTGTCCGCATTAACACCAACAAAAGTTATGCGTAGTAAAGTCCTGGTAGATTTTGTTTCATGTTAATTAATTTAATACTAATGGTATTTAATAATCTGAACTAATAAGGTTAATTATCAAATGCAAAAAAGGGGTACTGGAGTGAGAGAACTATTGCAGTAGCACCTATTGTGTCATTTTTTTTCCTGTTGCCAATCACCATTTTTCCTTGTTAACATACACACCAAACTAAGGTCTTATTACCAAAGCCATGTTATGAAATTCAAGCTTCGCTTGTTTCTTCTCAGTTGACCATCATTTGAGATCATCAACTCTATGAACATTATGTGTCTCATTTAGAAGTATCAAAGAAATTAGGTTTTTGTTATGCAACATTGGTCTTTAGATTTATTCAACCTATAAAATTATATAGTAAGACTAATTAATTTACTGCAGAATAGGTGACTTTACTAAACATGTTTAATAAATATGATAAGAATAATTTTGTTTACTATCTAGGTCCGAAACCTTCTCCACACTCATGTTTACTTATTATGCATACTCAAATATTCAAGTGCTTCGTATTTTGATTATCTTTAAAGTTCACAATATAAAATTATATCACTAACAATGAAATAAAAAGTTTAGAAAGCCATGATTGTTGTTAAAAAAGCAAGAAAGCCATGATATTTACATTTTGTAAACAAGTAAAAAGTTTAGAAAGCCATGATTGTTGTTAAAAAAGCAAGAAAGCCATGATATTTACATCTTGTAAACAAGTGCATAACACATATAAACTTCATCAGCAAATTCGAATATATACATATATAATCCTAATATATGAACTAATAATCATGGCTTCTAACCTTATCAAATTATAGTAGGGGCAAAGATGACGAAACCATAGAATCACATCGAAGATGACGAAACCATACAATCGTGTCAAAGATGAGGAAACCATGAAATAATTGAATATCAATTGAAATTTAAAATTGAACCTCAAAGTTTATAAATTGAATCTCCTGAATACGAATTAAATGGACTTTTAAATTCTTGATACTCAATTGATCAATAGAGAATGAAGATGAAGCGATGAATGTTGTTTATTAGTCAAATACTTAACAGCTATTGTATCACGTACTCAAAATCAACCAACCTAAAATTCTCGAGATTTTTTTAAATAATAAGATTCTCAATTCTAACAAATGCAACCCAAGTACCAAACCAGTTATAAAAATAGAATTCAATATAATATAAAAATCAGGTTGGGTTGCTCAGTTTAGTCTTTAAACAACTTCAGGTTGAAGTGTTTTGGGTTTGGTTTTCAGATTCGGATAAATAAATAAAAAGACACCCCTAAAAGGAATTAAGTGCCTAATTGGACAGGAAATCTGCCTCAAAAATAATTGTTCATTCTCTAGGTAGATTCTTCCAAGGCATCCGGAACTGTTATATAAATCTAAAAGAGCTCAAACAGTTCAGAATTTAACCGAAAATCATGTCTCAAGGGTTTTTTCCACTACCAAAGCAAGAAGAATGCTGCAAAACATTGCATACAAGCCTAGGGTCAACTGGAAATTTCTTTCTAGACCAGACCGTAATTCCAGAACAAAATACAATACAATCTGGATTTTCAATGGGATCTTCTCGTCAATTTGATACTATCAACAATCAAACACAAACCCTAATGATCCCCGCAAATATTAGTATTCACTCCTAATCCTGGTTACTGCAGTAATCAACACTATTCACAGAGCTTCTCAGCGCCTATAACGACGATGATACCTTTTGTTGTGTCATTCGCATCTTTTTGGTGGGGTGTTGCACATCTGATTCCAAACCTGACAAGTGTTCTGAACCCGTGACTTGCATATCAGAAAATCCAAAAGGAGACCCGGGCATTATTATATCCCCACATTTAGGATCATAGGATACGTTGCCATCAACCATCTGGTGAACATACTCAGACAATGTGTCTAGTGGTACTGGTGATCTTGGATGATCAATTTCTGAATCGAGTTGACTGCTTTCATTGACTATTTCTATGGAATTGTCACACCCGTAAATCAATATTTCTGGTAATCTTTCATGGTTGTTGTTCACTGTCTTGTGATCCAAGGTTACAGGAGCTTGACAAGGTGCCCGAGATCTGCAGTTTTGAGATAAACAAGGGAGGGCAGAGTCATCGGGCAAGATTCCATTGTCTTGTTGCACATCTTCCTCCTTTAAAATAAGAAAAATTTAGGTAACGATAGTGGAGGGTAATTACAATGTATAGAGTTTCCAAAAAAAAAATAAAAATAAAAAATAAAAAAATGCTATAAGTATTAAATGAGATTGCAAGTACCTCGATTGCACAGTTGAATTCTGACTGAAAAGATGGCTTCAAAATTATGGTAGGATCATCAGCACATTGTATTGATGATGATGACGGCATCTCAATTTCTTGATGATCATGAGAACTTTGATGATGCATTAAAGGATTGCAATTCTCCAGGGATAAATTTGCAACAGTACCCTTGTGGGGATTTGTGGTCAGAGAACTGAGGTGGCACTGTTGGTCATTGCCAGCAGTAGAACAAGGTTCCTGATGAGGGTTCTCCAGGAGATCACAGATTAATTTCTGGATAACCACTCTTTTGAGAGATGCCTCAGCAGGTGGAAACCAGTCCACATTTAGCTAAAAATATGCAATTCAGAAATTCATAATTATAATTACAAACAATTATAGTGTTTAATGATGATGTTAGAAATCACAACAATAATCATAATTGCTGACAAACTATTTTGCAGCCAGTTAACCCTCATGCCATCCTTCTATAACTTATAAGCCCATTTTGTTCATATGTTCAATGTACATATTAATCGAGCCGGGGGTCTCTTTGGAAGCGGTCTATCTACCTATCGGGATAGAGGAAAGACTTGCCACCACCTACCCTCCCCAGACCCTACTTTTGAGTGGGATATACTGGGTTTGTTTGTTTGTTTGTTTGTTTGTTCAATGTACATATTAAATGCCTCTATATCAAGATTTGGGATTGTTCATAGACTGTCAGAAACCAAAGGAACCTACCAAACCGAAGCAAGTCAGCCAGTTCGGCAGATAAAAATTTGTCATGATTCGGTTTTGACAGTTTCACGGTTTTGATAGTATGGAACTTGGAATCGGCGTGTAAACTTAACTGGCCGTTTAACCTTTTCTATTTAATTTTTTTCATTTTGGAATATGCAGTTATTTATATGTATAGAATACATTAAGTTTTGATCTTTTTAATGCGACTTTCAAAACGAAATTAAAAATCGGTTCAAACCATTAAAACCAAGCATTTTGGTTTGTTGTTTTCAAAAATCATAGTTAGTGGTTCGGTCACGAACTTCATCAAAACCAGAGGTACCAAATGATGAAGACCCTAAGGAAGTAAGGCGCAACTGAAAAAGAAAAAAAAAACTATAAAAAACTATAAGATATGAAATACATGATTATACATACTGAAAAAATGGGTTTAGCAATGAAAAGACCAAAAAGGTAATTGAAAGAAAAAAAAAATAAAAAAAAATAAATAAATAAAACTCTTTACGATCTCTTTATTAGAAACAGAACATATTCTATTGGGATATGCTAGAAACATAAGGATGAGATGACAACTTACAAAGCTGAAGCTCTTTGAGATTTTAAAAGGATTAAAATCTAAAGGAGCTTGCTCCAAGAAGAGTTCTACGTAGTGGAGCAAGAACAGGCCACAGTCAAACGCGTTTTGTTGCTGCGGTAACTGCATATGCATAAAACATCAGACTTCAATACCTATAACAAACGAATTAACAAATGAAGACGCAAACTAAGAGTCATAAACCTCTAGAGAAATGAATCTCAAGTCATCAAATCTCGAGGCAACATCTTCAGAAGCTACATCTTGCCTCGCTTTCCACTCTTCCTTCAGATAACTGCATCGTAACATCCAAAATGCATGTTTTAATTGTATTAGTATACTTAAATCATTAAAAAAGAGATATTCGATACCTTTTAACAAGACCTTGTAGACCAGTATGACTGCCTCTGAAAGAATCCAAATGCAGAACACATGGGACTTTCTCAGACTCCTTTACATCTTCATCTGAACCAATAAAAAATTAACATCAGAGGAACGAGATCAATATAACCTTATATTCATTAAAAGAATAACCTTCATATGTGACCACTTCCCCGAGATGACACATGACAATTAGACTCCAGTGATAACTGACAAAACAAAAATTAAAGATCTCAATCAGTAGAAACAATTAGTAAATCCAGAGAATTAAATACCTCATTTACTTACTTATAGTTTACAGGAATGAAAATATAATCTTTCTCAAAAAGGTTGACTTTTCTTGTCCATTTCTTCACGCGTTGATAAGCGACTGCTCCTCTAGAAGCATCAAGCAGATCTTTATCTGGATCAGCCAACTTCCGGAAAAAGAAACTATTGAAAAAGTGGAGCCTGCGCTTCTCATCAGGCTCGATTTTGTTCTTTAAATACCTGTCATAAATAAAAAAATTAGTGCCAACAAGAGAAAAAAAGCGGTCAAACCAATAGCATCAGCAAAATTACATAAAGAGATACAAAAAGAGAGGATAAACATACTTGATATAAAAGTCAATTATGGTGTCATTGACAAATGTGTCAGGTTGCAGTAGATCAAAGTCTCTCTTACTAATAGAAACAGCATCAGCATCCCCTTTTGGATACACAACCTCTTCAAAAGGCCGATCAAAGCTGGAAGCATGCAACACAATATGAAAGGAACATAACTTTATACAAGAACAAATCAGCATATCATCATCCATAAGACTTTAAAGATTTTTATAAACACCACATTTGAATACTTACTTGGGCAGATATTTTGTAAAAGATCCTCCTCGGTGTCCGACCACAGCATCCCTGTCAACCCACAATAAAGTAACATAACAGTTATATAACCAAAGGGAATACAAGGCTAATACTAGAGCTTCTAGAAAAAACTCACTCTGACTCAAGCATACTGGTCCATAAAGCTTTGTATATGATATTTAAAGACACAATTGCTTCAAGTTTCTCGTACCAGCTAGAGTCGATAACTGAAAATTTCAACTCAGTGCCTGAACAATGTATATATAGACAGGGCCATTTCCAAATATAAGATCATTAGTCGCCACACTCTAATTCATTCAACCAAATTAACAGCTGTTTCATAATATTTATACGATATGCATATCGAATATTTATACGATATGCACATCGAACAAGTAATACTAAGGCCTACTCATAACAAAAAAGAAAAAAAAAATCATATGAGACAAGACATAACTTTAGAGTCCTGTGAAGTAGATGATGGTAATATTGTCTAATAGTAGCCAAGCTATGCCACAGTCGTTTATAACTGTGAATACTTTTTGAACAAGTTTGCTTTTAAAATTTTGATCATAGGCAGTCTACCTGCATATATATTTTACCTAACCAACTAAATGCTAAATCTGACTAATTAACCTGAGAAAAGAAAGATTGACAACAGAAGCAAATAAGACACTATAAATAAAGCATTAGAAATTTCTCAGCTATAACCTGAAGCACATTCAACGATATGAGCATCTTTTGAATCCTTTGCAAGTACATGAATCTTCACCATGGCCATCTCAACCTACAAAATAAAGAATAACTGCAGCTATTATCAAGTATATCTTTTCCATTGAACATTTTACACACACACACATATATCTAGGTAGTCAGAGGCGCAATGCGCACTCAAAGAAAAAACAAAGCCGCTTTACAGGCATCAATGAAACTTGAAAGCAAAACTGCTAAGAAAGAAAGAATGAAGAAAGAAGATAGAAGAAAGCAGAAAGAAGAAAGATCTTGGTTTTAAAAATAGCGCCTGAGGCGCGCTTAAGGCGTGTGATCTAGAGGCAATCAGGAAAACGCCTCAGGGCTTTGAGGCGGCGCCTCATGCATATTTAGGTCAAGTTTGGTCAACATTGGTCAAGGTTAGGGCATGTAAAAGGATGATACGTAGTAATAACCAAAGGGATGATGAGATGATGAATGATTTACATGGTAAAAAAAAAGTCGATATGTAAAAAAGTTTAGACAAATGCAACTTTTGGCTGTACATATGGCTTATTTTGTTGTACATAGCATACGTGAGGCTCTTGCCTCATGCCTCACACATAGCGCCTCGGATTTTCAGACTTAAACACCTCGGAGCGCCTAACGCTTTTTAAAACTAAGAGAAAGAGTGATCAGAAACTGTTGAGCTCGAACCAAGCTACTGGCCTCGCCTCGTCTGCACCTGGACCAAGGCGTTCACCTCGCCTGATCACAAAGATCTCCTTGCGTCTGTCTGAGGTGCCTAGGCCTCGCCTTGCCTAAGCGCCTACTCACACACACATGACCATAATGAAGCTAAACTAGGAATATGATAATCACTCCAATGTTCAATTCTTTGTTCCATGATTACAATCCCTAGTTTGTTTTGAGGGCATGTCACTCATACAATGTCTTCATCCATCTTCCCCTTCATGAAAATATCAATCTACTTCCACATGCTTACAATCACAATAATGCTTTGTTCAATAATGTTTTTGAGGCCAAGTATGTCACTCATACAATGCCTGAAGCATCGAGCCCTTTCTTTGTGCACCTTGAGCGCCTTCCCGCTCCAGTAGTGAGAAGCTTTCGCCTCGCTCCTAGGCACGCCTCAAACAAATTCTTGGCCACCTTGATTTACATGTATCCTTTTTAAGTGTGTTAGTAACTAATAAAGACACATATTGACTCGTGGGTTAAGCTTTGATGGACTTTGATGCAAGGATTTGACAAATGCTTTGCCACCCAAAACTTTTTATAAGGTTAAGATTAGTGTTTAACGGAAGCAATGAGACATGAAATAATAGAAAGACTTTTTGTAAATTATGAATTTGAGATTGGTGTTTAATGTTAAACACTTTTAAGAGCATATGGCACTCAGTTTCATGACGAATATAATGCACAAATTATTGGCTTGGTTTTAAAAAGAACTAGCAAACAGCCCCGCGCTTTGTGGCGGGTCTTGTGTTATGTAATTTCCAATCAATACAAACTATACCATTTATTTTTTAAAAATAAAAAAATACTAAGTGATTAGATGAATTTTGAAGCTCCAAAAGAACGTCTAAGTGAAATAAAAATAATTATTATAAAGCTTTTACCGTTAAACAACCTCGACACGTTAAATAACCGGCGCAAATTGGCTTCGAACTTTAGATAATAAAGAGGAAACCTAAATTGTGAAATAAATCAAAGTCTCCGAAAAAACTAACACCACAGGGCTTAGATTTATATAAAAAGCTAAACCATTATATAAATCGAAGTCGTTCAAAAGTCACACGCGTTACGGCACGTGGACTCAAACGTAGCGGCATGTTAAACACGCATTGCACAATACATAAATAAAAGCAAAAGATTTAATAGAGAGTAGATAATATTTAAGATATTATATAAGAAAACAACGGAAAAAATTTATCATGTTACGTATGCAAACCTTATATATAAAAGTAACACATTTACGCAAATGCAGACGTTAGAGCGAAAATGTTAGTAAAAAAAACTTTGTTACATAAATGAATATAATCATAATCTTTTTTAAGATAATACTAAAAAACATACAAACTAAAGAACATATATATAGTGTTACAACGTTAAGTGAATATAATATTAACTATTAAATCTTATATATACAAAATTAAAAGTTAAAACCTCTATGCTGGGTCCCACAAATATATTTTTGATTTTGACCTTTAGAACTCATCGTATGTTCTGTGTAGGCTATCACATGCTACTATGTTATCTTAAAATATTGTTTAGGAAAAGACAAAAAGATACATGCATTCACTGATTGTACACAGAGCATGAAGGGTGTTGAGTTTGCCTTTTAAAGTATATACAATGAGAAGGACCAAGGCGACTGGTTCTGAGACGAGGCGCAAAAGCGCACCGCTTTTTGTACGCGAGGCGCAACAGAAATAAATATTTATTATATTTCTCAAATGTTTATATCATCACAAACCCGAAACTTAGAGATAAATAAGTTGTCTAAATGATTTGATATATAAATAACCTATATGTACAACCTGAAAAAGGTATGTCTATAGCATCCTGAAGCATCGAGCCCTTTTTTTTGCACCTTGAGCCCTTTCCCGCTCCGGTGGTGAAAAGCTTTCGCCGTGCATAGCCTTGCGCCTAGGCACGCCTCAAAATTCTTGGCCGCCTTGATTCACATGTATCCTTTTTGAGTGGGTTAGTAACTAATAAAGACACATATTGACTCGTGGGCTAAGCTTTGATAGACTTTGATGCAAGGATTTGACAAAGGCTTTGCCACCCATAAACTTTCTTTAAGGTTAAGATTAGTGTTCACCGGAAGCAATAAGACATGAAATAATAAAAGACTTTTTGTAAGTTGAGATTGGTGTTTAATGTTAAGCACTTTTAAGAGCATTACACACACACATATGTTAAATAACACGCAGTGAGTACGGCTCCCTATAGGTATTTAAGAACATTCACAAAGAAAATTAGTGGGGAGTGGGGGATTTCTTTCTGATACATAATTTCTCTCATATCATCAAAGTCATGTGTCATCGGCTGCCTTAATTTCTATAAATGTGCCTTGAACTTGATGTATTCTTTAATTCTAGTCAGTTATATAACATATCTAGTTACTACCACAAGACTTACAAAGTGTTGTAGCAGGTGGTTGTATATGAGGAACCATGGCGAATATCTTTTAGATTTATCTCGATCTCAAATAGACAAGCCAAACGCCCAACCATTACATAAGACAATGTGAGTCACCTATTGGTTGTTTCTAGTGACATACGCCATAGTGTTTCGTGTATATTAGGCTATTTCAATGATAATCAAAGCAAGAAAAATTCCCAGTGATAGACTGTAACCATATTTAAGAATTAAGGAAAGAAAGAATTTGAAAGAGAGAACCTTACTTTACACAACCAATAACCTTCGTCCATGTACAATGGTTATTATCCATGTACAAATTCTCTCTCCTATGTTTGTCTTTCCCTTTCTCTGTCTTCCATATGCAAATTTTTGGTTTCTCATGATGAAACCAACAAAGGACAATGAAAGAGTTATAAGGCTATGAAAAAGACAATTGGGTGTGAAAAAGGTTCTAGAGATAAGAAAGGTTGGTGAGCTTGTATGGCTATACACAAGTATGCTTTGCACATGGATATAAGGAATAGAGGTCATGGTTTTTTGTAATTTTGAAGCATGTATTTGTTTTGTTATCCTAGTATTCGGTAATGGTTAGTTATAGCGTACAAGTGGATAAATTATATGTTGAATTATAAACAAGTGTGATCGGTACGTGATGCACGCACCTTAACCCCCTCTCGCGACAGCCTCCATCACCTCAAGATGCAAGTGCTTCTTATAACATATTGTATGACCCTTCATGGTGCAATAGGGGCACCATGGATAGTCACCAGCCCTATTCTAGGCCTACCCCATTTATCACTAGTGTGAGACTATGACAAGTACACAACTCCAGGGCGGTTATATCGACTTGATATTGAGTTAGCTTCTCTTGCCTCTCTCAACATCACCAGTCACTAATTTTCTAAACATTGTACCACAAACGTTACCAACACACAGTAAAGATGCTAAAATTCTACCATGAACCTTAAGGTGACTGATAGATAAACTTTTCTTTTGCTAAGTGTGTCTTGAACTTGGTGTGTTCTTCACTTTCTTACCTTATAGTGGATATCTAGTTGTTGCCATGAGACTTTAAAATGTTGTGGCAAGTTACCCCTAAAGAACCTTAACGGATACCTTTTCTTTTCATCTTATATGAGTATATGAGCAGAAAAGCATTACCTAGATACGAGTTGTTAGTTTCGAAAAGGTAGGTATGGTTCATGTTAGTTTTCATGGATTTGATATGCCAACCAATCACAGTAAAGTTATTGAGTTGTCACGAGGAGAAAGAAAGAAGAATGGTTAAGGATGTCACCGGTTAAATAACTAACTTAGCCCAACCACGAACGACCATAAGAATGGTTTGAGACCACTGAATGAATTCTTCCCATCGAATTTGTGATAGTAACCTCATCAATGAAGTGTTGCCACTGTAATTGTGGCATTTGGTTGGTCCTAGAAATCAGAAGTCTCTCTCTCAAGAGTTCTCATTGTAATAAAAATTGATCAATCAATAAAGAAAAGTTATTTTATAAATAAAAGAAATATAGTCAAAAGAAACTTGACGAATTGAAAAGATAGAGCAAGTTACTATCTTAGGTTTTAAAGCTCTAATACTAAAAATGAGCTCAAAGCATATCAATTCAATCAAATAATTCACATACATGACTATAATGAAGCCATACTAGGAATACAATACCCAAACTCAAGATTATAGCAACCAATTTAAATCAAATAATATTAAATAAAGCAAAATCGTTTGAATTTTCATAATTTTCATCTTTAATTTCGAGCGTGAAGGGGTTGTAATCTTCATAATTTTCATGAAATTAGTTCAATTTTGCATCTCGGTTCGAGTCTTTTCGAGTTTTTTTCGTGATTACAACTGAAGATACCACCGTTAGGGTTTTCAAACTCGCGGGTGTTCGTTTTCTTGTTCGAATTTCTTCTGGGTGGTTGAAGAAGTTGAGCATCTTCAATTCATAGAGTTTAGGGGTTGTGATTTACTTAATATTTTCATGAAATCGGTTCAATTTTGAATGTGGGTCCGAGTCTTTTTCATGATTACAACTGAAGATATCAGTGTTAGATGCTGCTATTCAGTAAGTTTTCTTCTTTATTCCTCTGATTTAGTTAACATCGAGCCATTAAAACCTACATCTATCATTTTGTGTAGGGTTTCTGCAGGTTCTTTCTATCCCTAATTTTCAAAAGCCAAATTCTTGATTTTGCATCGTTTTTTGTTTAATTTGTGGATGAACCCTTGATTCTTTTTTGATTTCTTGGTGAATCTATTCTAGGGTTTGTTTGAAATCGGTGAAAGTTTGTGTTGTTGACATTTGTTGGACTTTCTTGATATTGACGTTTTGGGTTCAATTTGATTTGGCTAGGTTCAAATACCTTGGCTCGTACGTACAGGAAGACGGAGAGATACACAGCGATGTAGCCCACCGTGTGCAATCAGGATGGTGCAAGTGGAGAGCAGTATCAGGGATTCTGTGTGATAAGAGGTTCCCAGCAAAACTAAAGGGAAAACTATACAGAGTGGCAGTACGACCAGCGATGTTATACGGCACAGACTGTTGAGCCATAAAGAAAACGCACGAGAGACAAATGGAGGTCGCAGAAATGCGAATGCTGAGGTGGATGTGTGGGCACACAAGATCGGATCGGATAAGAAACGACGTCTTTCGCCAAAAGCTAGAGGTGGCTTGTACACAGATAAAATAAGAGAGGGAAGATTAAGATGGTTCGGGCACGTGAAGAGGAGGACGAGGGCAGCGCCTGTTCGAGCAGTAGAGAACATCAGCTTAGAGGGTAGGAGGTGTAAGGTAGACCTAGGTTGACTTGGGACGAGATTATTAGGCGAGATATGATAGACCTGCATCTTTCTGAGCACATGATCGAGGATAGGAGTGAGTGGAGGCGTAGAATTAAAATTAAGGACTTTTAGTGGGTTTTGTGGGTGAGAAGGGTTTTCGGTGACATGTATTACCTACCTTTGGGGTGTTACTTTCCGGTTTTTATGTGGTGCGCGCTAGATAATTCTTCCTAGGATACCTATCTATGTATGTATGCTATGCTATGCGATTGTATGCTATGTATTATCATCACTATTGCGATTGCCTTTGTTAACGAGTCGGGGGTCTCTTCGGAAGCGGTCTCTCTATCTTTCAAGATAGAGGAATGACTTGCCGCCACTTACCCCTCCCAGACCCTGCTTTTAGCGGGATACACTGGGTATGTTTGTTTGTTTGTTTTAAATACTCTGCTGCACTTCAACAGACTCCTCCTCTGCAGCTGCGAGTTTCTTCTTTTTGGGGCTGTTTGATATTGGCTGACCCGGCTGACTGGCTGACTCGGTCAGCCGATCAGCTTGTTTGATTTGGTTGTGTTGTTTCTGACCGGGTCCGTGGGTGCTGACCCAGACCCTAAACTAAAACTTGCTGACCCGGAAAAAGGCGCTGCCCCTCGGCCGAACTCCACCTGCGCGACCCCCTCCTCGGTCGCATCCCACGTTCGCGGACATGAAGACAATCACGACCCCCTCCTCGGTCGACCCCCTCCACCTGCTTCACCCCCTCCTCGCTCGCATCCCTCGGCCGAACTCCACCTGCGCCGGAGAGGACCATGAAGTAGGTGAGGACGAGGGAGAAGACGGTCATGGTGTTGGCGACTGACCCGCCGTTCCTGCCCTCCCTCCGTTGCTCCCTGCCGCTCTTTCCCTCCTTCAGCCGCTCATCGTCGTTCCTGCCCTCCCTCACCTCCGCCGCTGCTGCCCTCCCTCACCTCCGCCATTTCGACTTTCTAATGGAGACGTCCTTCCCTTCTTCGTCGACTTCCACTAATTCTTCAACGGCAGCCTCTAAACTCCTCCCTCAGGACACTGTTGCTCCCTCCGCCGCACTGCCATTCATGTAGAAGACGATGGAGATGGAGATGGGTGGGTGGGTTGGGTAGAAGATGATGGAGATGAGGTTGGGTGGGTTGGGGAACGGCAGAGATGATGGGGATGGGGATGGGTGGGTTGGCTTTTAATATGTTATTATCATATTAATATTAATATTATATTATATTATATTATATTATATTATATTATATTATATTATATTATATTATTTATTATTATTATTATTATTATTATTATTATTATTATTATTATTATTATTATTATTTATCATTTCACACTCAATTAGCAAAGAAATTTAACAGAGAAATTTAACAGAAGTGTACATAGTGGTTATTTTTTTCATTCAGCAGAGTCAGTCAGATACATAATCAAACAGCCAAGTTTCAGTTAGATGCAGACTCAGTCAGAACTTCTTACTGGGTCAGCTTCTGACTCAGTCAGATCTTACTCAGTCAGCACAATCAAATAGCCCCTTTGTCTTTCTTTTTGCCATCTTCGTTTGTACTTGAACCACCGCAACTCACCGTCACCGCCAAACCTACCGATTTTACCCAATCGCCACCTATCTGTGGTGTTGTCGCTAGTGTCTTTTAACAGGGATGTTTCAACACAGAAGGAGGTCAAGCGTCCCCGGACTCGCCGCCCCACGTGCGACACACGCCACCCACCAAAGCAGGAAAGGTTTCAGGCTTTCAACTAACGTATCTATAACCAACACTCACTGTAAGTATCCCAACACGTGCTCATAACTGTTCGTAAGCCGTATTCTTTCATAAATATTGTGAATTTTGGTCTTTTCTATCTGAAAAGGCCATAGTACTTTTCATATTTTTGTAGTTTAGTATTAGTGTCATCCTTGTTTAGTGAATTGGGGTGTTGTGGGTTTTGTTTCTGTTTGTTACTGTGTGTAGTGTGGTAAAATAGACAGGAGGAGCCATTATGCGTCCTTGAGATCATGTTCGGTGACGAGAAGTGCAACTAGAGGGAAAACTAGTTATACTTTAAGATTGGCATCGTGGAATGTAGGGACGTTAAATTGTAAGTTGTTAGAATTAATAGAAGTGCTTAAGAGACGTAGGGTTCAGATTGCCTGCCTACAAGAGACTAGATGGCGAGGTAAGAGTGTAAGTCAATGTGATTAAGTGAAAGTCAATGGAGAAGGTGATATTTTTGGAGTGGTTGCATGATGTGACAAAGTGGAGAAGGTGATATTTTTGGAGTGGTTGCATGATGTGACAAAGTGGAGAAAGTGGGACTAGTGGATGATAGTTCAATTTTTTGTATTTAAACCTCTTCATGTTTGTTTGTTTTTCAAGAGAGTGCTAGTTTCTCTTCAAGCTTTCTTTCAATTTCCTTGTAATTGTAAGTTCATCATTCAAGAGAATACACCAGAAAATTGTTCCATTCAGCCTCTCTTTTGTGATTAACACCTCTGATTGCCAACAAAGTGGTATCAGAGCACTCAAGGTTGAACGTGTATGCCAAAGATCCAGCATCTGAACCCAATGTCGATTCTAGCGTCTACATCAAATGCGCAGAGAGAGACAAGCTCGGTCTCTCTGCAGATTCCTACCCTCACCACCACAAACTACACTACATGGGCCATAAAGATGGAAGCGGTGATGGATGCCCAAGGTCTGTGGGAGTCCATTGAACCAGAAGAAGGAGCAGCCATAGACGAGAAGAAAAACAAAACCGCAAGAGCTTTTATTTTTCAAGCAATTCCCGAAGACGTCTTGATGCAGGTTGCAAAGAAGAAGACGGCCAAGGAAATTTGGGAATCGTTGAAGACTAGGTACTTGGGGGCGGACCGGGTACAGAAAGCTCGATTACATACACTCAAAAGCGACTTTGAGTCGTTAAAGATGAAGGAAGGAGAGTCGGTAGATGAATTTGCAGGAAAGCTATCCGGAATGGTGTCACGGTACAACAGCCTAGGTTCAACGATAGAAGACGGTGTGTTGGTGAGAAAATTGTTGATTCGGTGCCGGACAAATTTCTACAACTCGTGGCTTCAATCGAACAATACTCTGATGTGGATACGATGCCGTTCGATGAAGCAATTGGGCGCCTTAAGGCGTATGAGGATAGGTTGAAACTGAGGCAGGCGAATGCAGGTAATGACAATGGGTTGTTACTTGGAAAAGCTGATGTACGCACTGATCAAAAGACATTAGGAAGAGGTTTTTCTTCCAGCAATCGTGGAAGAGGTGAAGATAAAGGAGGCAGAAGTGGGTCACGTGGAAGAGGTTCCAGTAGGGGGCGAGGTGGACGCTGGGGTGGCGGTTCTCACCATGAAGCTAACAACTCTAATCGGAAGCCCAAAGATAAAAAACATTAAGTGGTTTAAGTGTGACCAATTTGGTCATTATGCCTCGGAGTGTGAATCAAGCAAAAAGGGGAATGAGGAAGCAAACTTGACTCAAGAAGAAGATGGTGCATTGTTGTTGACAGTAGATGGGGGAGAAATATCAAAGGTGGTGTTGCTCAATGAAGGAAACCTATTTCCTCGACAGTTTGAAGTGAAGACTGACGGGTATCAAGATAGTTGGTATCTTGATAATGGAGCAAGCAACCATATGTCTGGTGTAAAAGAACGCTTTGCTGAATTAGACGAAAACGTAACCGGGCAGGTTCGTTTTGGCGATGGATCTCAGGTGGAGATTAAAGGGAAAGGGATTATCATGTTTGAATGCAAAAATGGAGATCAATTCATGATTAGAGACGTGTTCTACATTCCTGCCCTAAACAGCAACATTATGAGTTTAGGACAGATGACTGAAGATGGATACGAGGTAGTGCTACGTCAAGACTTCCTAAAGATGTTCGATGAACGGGGGAGACTTATTATAAAGGTGCAACGAACAAAGAACAGGTTGTATAAGATAAACCTGAAGGCAGCAACCCCAGCCTGCTTAATAACAAAGCTGGATGACGAATCGTGGGTTTGGCACACCCGATTAGGTCATGTAAACTTTCAAGCACTGGAGACAATGTCAAGGAAGCAGATGGTGAAAGGGCTGCCTAACATACAACAACCCATGCAAGTGTGCGAAGGGTGTTTAGTAGCAAAGCAAACACGACACCCGTTCCCAAAAGAGACACAGTGGAGAGCAAGCAGACCGTTAGAGCTTGTACATGCAGACTTGTGCGGGCCAATTACACCACAAACTGCAGGAGGTAATCGCTACTTCATGTTAATAGTCGATGACTTTTGCAGGTTCATGTGGGTTTATTTGCTGAAAACAAAGGATGAAGCCATTACAAAATTCAAGAAATTCATTGCTGAAGTAGAGAAAGAAAGCAGCTTTGAAGTGGGTATGCTTCGCACCGACCGAGGAGGAGAGTTTAATTCACGGGAGTTCACTCAGTTCTGTGATGAAAAAGGAATCAAGAGACAACTCACGGCACCACATACACCGCAACAAAATGGTGTTGTGGAGCGCCGTAACAGAACCATTATGGAGGTAACTCGATCCTTGTTGAAGACGATGTCGGTACCAGATTGGCTATGGGGTGAAGCCGTGAGTCATGCAGTCTACATCTTGAACCGAGTCACCACCAAAGGCGTTAAGAATATGACACCGTATGAAGCATGGACAGGGAACAAACCTGTGATCACACACATCAGGGTATTTGGGTGTACTGCTCATGTAAAGAAGACTGGCCCTCATCAAACAAAGCTGAGTGACAGAAGCATTGCCATGGTATATCTTGGGGTTGAGCCTGGTAGCAAAGCACATCGACTACTAAACCCAGAAGAAAACCGAGTGTGCATTGCAAGAGATGTTGTTTTTGATGAGAAAAGGAAATGGACCTGGGAGTCTAATCAGAAAACTGAACGTCCGAGGCAGCCGGGTTGGGCTCATGTTGAAGTAAAACAAGCAAGACAGGAGACAAGTTTTGATTATGGAGGTAACTCTAAATCACAAGAAAACTCATATTTACATTCACCAGCTTCTCCTTTACCCAGTATGCAGGGAGAACCGAGTAGTGCAGGAAGTGTTTCGACGGGTGGAAAATCAAGTAGCGTGGGAGGTTCGGTCCCGCGTTCAACTTATGATGATACACCACCCCGAGGCTTTGGTTCGATAAGCGAAATCTATGAAGTGACCGAGCCTGTGGAAGAAATTGAAGACCGTCTATTCTTGATCGATGGAGAGCCCTCATCCTACCAAGAGGCTCTAGTCGAACAAGAATGGAAGAAAGCCATGTTAACAGAATTAGAAGCCATCGAACGAAACAAGACTTGGACTTTAGTCGATCAGCCAAGTGGACATAAGGCGATCGGACTGAAGTGGGTTTTCAAGTTGAAGAAGGATGCTGATGGGAACGTTATGAAACACAAGGCTCGACTCGTTGCAAGGGGATTCGTACAGAAGAAGGGAATAGATTTCGAAGAGGCGTTTGCACCTGTGGCTAGGCTAGAAACGGTCCGGCTACTGTTGGCGCTAGCAGCAAAAGAAGGCTGGCTTGTACATCATCTAGATGTGAAATCAGCGTTCTTGAATGGGGATTTAAAGGAGGAGGTGTATGTACGCCAACCGGATGGGTTTGTGATAAAAGGCAAGGAAACGATGGTGTACAAATTAAATAAGGCCCCCTATGGGCTGAAGCAAGCACCCAGGGCATGGAATGCTCGACTTGATCGATCACTTAAAGAGCTCGGTTTTGAAAAATGTACACAGGAACAAGCGGTTTACCGGCTGAAAACGCACACACACACCATTATTATTGGTGTGTACGTGGATGATCTTATTGTGACTGGAACTAATCAGAAGGAAATTGATGAGTTCAAGAAGAAAATGAAGGATATATTCGATATGAATGATCTGGGGCTGTTTTCATACTACCTGGGAATCGAAGTTGAGCAAGATGAGCATGGTATTGCTCTAAAACAGTCTGGCTATGCAAAGAAAATACTGCAGACAGTGGGGATGTTGGAGTGTAATCCAACTCATTGGCCTATGGACTCAAAGTTATGCTTGACAAAAGATGAGAGTGGCAAGGAGGTTGATTCAACACAATACTGAAGTCTTATTGGAAAAATGAGATACTTAATTCACACACGACCCGACCTCGGGTATTCTGTTGGTGTGGCAAGCAGGTACATGGAAAAGCCAAAAGAGAGTCACTATTTACTAATGAAACAGATTTTGAGATATATAAAAGGAACAATGCATTATGGGCTGAAGTACCCAAGAGGTGGTGATGGAAAACTAGTGGGGTATTCGGATAGCAGCCATGGAACAGATGTAAATGACAGGAAGGGAACCACTGGTATGGTCTTCTATTTCTCTGGAAATCTGATTACGTGGGCATCGCAGAAACAACATACTGTTGCATTGTCTTCGTGTGAAGCAGAATTCATGGCTGCTACCGCCGCAGCTTGTCAAGGATTGTGGTTGAGAAGTCTTATCAGCGAATTGACTGGAAGTGAGGCACAGAAGGTGACGTTATTAGTTGATAACGAGGCTGCTATAGCATTGATGAAAAACCCGGTGTTTCATGGTCGTAGTAAACATATCGACACAAAGTATCACTTCATAAGGCAATGTGTCGAGCGGGAGCAGATTCAAGTGGAGCATGTTAGAGGCAACCTGCAGAAAGCAGACATACTCACCAAGGCTCTGCCACGGATAAAATTTGCTGAAATGAGAACGTTGTTGGGCATGGTGGATCATGGAGATGGAAGCTCACATTGAGGGGGAGTAGTGTAAGTCAATGTGATTAAGTGAAAGTCAATGGAGAAGGTGATATTTTGGAGTGGTTGCATGATGTGACAAAGTGGAGAAGGTGATATTTTTGGAGTGGTTGCATGATGTGACAAAGTGGAGAAAGTGGGACTAGTGGATGATAGTTTAATTTTTTGTATTTAAACCTCTTCATGTTTGTTTGTTTTTCAAGAGAGTGTTAGTTTCTCTTCAAGCTTTCTTTCAATTTCCTTGTAATTGTAAGTTCATCATTCAAGAGAATACACCAGAAAATTGTTCCATTCAGCCTCTCTTTTGTGATTAACACCTCTGATTGCCAACAAGAGAGCGTTAGACTGCAATGGGTATAAATTATGGTATTCGGGATCGGATGGAGCAAAAATGGGATGGGTTTTTTAGTTGCTAGAGAGCTACAGGATAACGTAGTTGAGGTGAAAAGATATGATGACAGGATTATGTTGTTAAGAGTAGTTATAGGTGAAGAGGTAATGATGGTAGTTAGCGCGTATGCACCACAAGTTGGGTTAGGGGAATTGGAAAGAAAGAATTTCTGGGAGAGTTTAGATCAAGTTATGAGAGACATACCTCGAGACGAAACAATATGCATCGGAGGAGATTTTAATGGGGATATAGGTAAGGATAATGATCACTTTCCTTTGGTGCATGGAGGCTTTGGTTATGGTCTTAGGAATGAAGCTGGTAGGGAGCTACTTGAGTCGCATTGGCACATGACCTAGGCGTTATAAACTCGTTTTTCAAAAAAAGAGATTCACATCTTATCACGTTTAGCAGCGGAGGGAGACACGCTCAGATAGACTATTTGCTGATGCGCAGAGACGACAGAAGTTGGTGGAAAGACTGCAAGACAATACCGAGCGGGACGGTAGTGACACAACATCATATGTTGGTGGCAGATCTACGCGTGAAGAGGGTAATTGTTGAAGCAAGAAGGAGAATAAGACCTATGATCAGATGGGGGCAGCTGAAAGACGAAAAGATTACTGCATTTAGAGATAAGGTCATACCAGGGATTCAGGCTGGGCCACAGGAAGACGCAAAACCAAATGTGGGAGGCTATGGCTTCTAGAGTTATACAAACAGCTAAAGAAACGCTAGGGGTCACAACAGGAAGGAACGTCAATCGTAAGGAATCCTGGTGGTGGAATGAAGACGTGCAAGAGAAGATAAGAATCAAACAACAAAGTTTTAGAGAACTTTTAAGCTGTAATAATGAGGAAGAAC
The DNA here is from genome assembly GCA_024085815.1 of Flaveria linearis. NCBI lineage: Eukaryota > Viridiplantae > Streptophyta > Magnoliopsida > Asterales > Asteraceae > Flaveria > Flaveria linearis. The sequence goes on along the minus strand of CM044016.1, from coordinate 23,325,982 downwards.
AACAACAACTAAAAGATAGATATAAGGAGGCCAAAGAGAGGCGAAAAGTCAGTGTTGGAGGCAAAGACAATAGCCTATGAGAGGATGTACAAGCGGTTAGAGACAAAGGAAGGAGAGCATGAAATGTTCAGGATTGCTAAGGCTAGGGAGCGTAGGAGACAGGACTTAGGAATGATAAAGTTTATAAAAGGTGAGGATGGGAAAGTCTTGGTGAAAGAGCGAGACATCAAACGGAGGTGGGAAACTTATTTCCACAAACTTTTCAGTATAGGGAATGCTAGTCCACAAGCAGAAAACGATCAAACAGCTCAAACAACACACAAAATAACTGTTATTGCCGATGCATTACAAGCGAGGAAGTGAGGAAAGCCCTTAAGAAAATAGGGAGGGCTAAAGCGGTAGGGATAGACAACATACCAATTGAGGTGTGGAAGTGTCTTGGGGAAGGACTCAAATGGCTAACAGAGTTATTCAACATTATCTTCAAGACTGGGAAGATGCCGGATCAGTGGAGGAATAGCGCTATAGTTCCTTTATATAAGAAGAAAGGGGATGCTCAAGTCTGCACTAACTAAGGGGAATAAAGCTCCTGAGTCACACTATGAAACTTTGAGAAAGAGTTATCGACTCGAGACTTAGAAGAGAAACTGAGGTAACGATAAATCAATTTGGATTTATGCCTGGGCGCTCTACAACGGAAGCCATACACATCATAAGGAGGGTAATGGAGAAATGTAGAGAAAAGAAGAGGGATCTCCATATGGTCTTCGTCGACCTGGAAAAAGCCTATGATAGTGTGCCGCGAAAACTTATTTGGGAAAGTCTACGGGGTAGAAAGGTTCCAGAAAGATATATTACTTTAGTCAAGGATATGTATGAGGGGGCGAAAACGTGTGTGTGTGCGCCGGTGGGTGATACAGATTTCTTTTCAGTAGAGGTGGGTTTCCACCAAGGATCAACATTGAGTCCATTTCTTTTCACGGTAGTTTTGGATGAGTTGTCCAAGTCTATACAGGGGCCAGTTCCGTGGTGCATGTTATTTGCTGATGACATCGTCTTAATAGCAGAGAATAAAAGAATGCTTAATGATAGGTTAGAAGAGTGGAGGACGGTATTAGAGCACAACGGCTTAAGGATAAGTCGCTCTAAAACAAAATACATGCATTGTAACTTTAGTGGTGCGAACGAAGAGGATACCCAAATGAGTATTCAGGATTTGGTGGTTCCACAAAAGAGTAGATTCAAGTATCTTGGCTCGTATGTCCAGGAGAACGAAGAGATTCACAGTGATGTAGCCCACCGTGTCCAGGCAGGATGGTGCAAATGGAGAGCAGCGTCGGGGATTTTATGTGACAAGAGGTTCCCAACAAAGCTAAAGGGAAAGTTCTACAGAGTAACAGTTAGACATGCTATTTTATATGGAACAGATTGTTGGGCCATGAAGAAGTCACAAGGCCGGCAGATGGAGGTCGCAGAGATCAGAATGCTGAGGTGGATGTGCGGCCACACAAGGATGGATCGGATAAGGAACGACGTGTTCAGACAGAGATTAGGGGTAGCATGCATCACTGACAAAATTCGGGAGGGAAGATTGAGATGGTTTGAACACGTGAAGAGGAGACAGATGGCAGCACCGGTTAGAACTGTAGATCACATTGTCTTAGATGGTAGTAGGGGTAGAGGAAGACCAAAGTTGACGTGGAAGGAGTTGATTAGGCGGGACATGTTAGAGTTGCACCTCTCCGAGCACATGATCGAGGATAAGAATGACTGGAGATGTAGAATTAAGGTTAAAGACTGTTAGTGGAATCAGTTGATATAGTACATGCGTGTGACATATGTAGATCCTCCTTGTCCTTTATAAGTGAAGTGCTAATACAAGGTTAAGAATATGGGCTTTTAGTGCAATCATAGAGCAGAGTAATTAGGAGTGCTGTTATTGAATATGCGTTTTTTATTTTGTAAATTTGTCTGTCGTTTGTTCATTGCCTAAGATGTGTATGTGCGCTTTTTATGTTTTTTTTTTCTCTCGTATCTTTGATTATATGCTGATTCGCTAGCGTTATGGCTTTTGATAGTGAGTCGGGGTCTCTTTGGAAGCGGTCTCTCTACCTATCTGGGTAGAGGAAAGACTTGCCTACACCTACCCCTCCCAGACTCTGCTCTTGAGCGGGATATACTGGGTTTGTTTGTTTGTTTGTTTGTTTTCTCTCAAGCCGGGGGTCTCATTGGAAGCGGTCTCTCTATCCTAAAAGATAGAGGTAAGATCTGCCACCATCCAACCCCTCCCAGACCCCGCTTCCAGTGGGATATACTGGGTATGTTATTGTTGTTGTGTTGTATTTCCTATCTATCAGAGCCACAAAATTTGTTAGCTCTGTTATTCCAAACTTTCAACAACAATTATATAAGCACTAGAGAAGAGTTATATTTAAGGCTCAATAAGATGCACTTACCCGCTCATACCAGTGAGATGTGATATGAAGTATATCTTCAATTCCCCATTTGCATTTAAAGGTTCCGCCATCTCCATCGACTTCTGAACCCTCTAGTTCAATGAAATTGCTAGTAAAATATATCAAAGAATCTGTATAATAATTACCAAGATACAACACGTGATCAGGGTATAAGACAATTGTTGTTATATCTTCACTGTCCTGTCAATTATAAATAAAGGATTAGATAATATTTATAGAAAAATTACAAACTATAACAGATAGCTAAACAAAGAATTGTGGTAAGTAGAAGTGCCTACCAATTCCCACCCGTCTATGCAGTGATCTGAAGATGGCCCAGCTACAGCACCTGGCATAAGACAGATATAACAGAAAATTGACTAGGCTGGAGCATTGTAGTTCTAGACTCTAGAGTATAAAGTTCTTGGAATTAAAAGAAACTATATAGTCATATACAAAAAGAAAGATATTTAATCATCACTTACCATCATCTTCTGCAACACCAGAAGAGGATAAAGATTTCTCAGACATGCGCCCATTATCATTTTCGTCCATTCCAACTGCCTCATCCTGCAGCCAGTTCAGCTTTTGTGAGCACTTTAAATGAAATTTGGACCTTAAACACAGATAATCAGAACATACAAATTCATGGAGAGCAGGCGACAAATCTAGTATTGTTGATTTTAATTTGCCATTGCTAGGTGAAGCTGATATGACAGTTACATTAACTTCTGATTCTGATAAATCAGTTTTGAGTTCTGAACTAGATTGATGGCGCTGTTTAACAACGGTAAAAGCATCATTTGGATCAGCCAACATTCCAGCAGATGGATTTTGTACCAGTGTGGTAGCCATGTGGTTCATGTTGCCGGCGCCAATGTCTAGATACGGAACATAGTTAACATCTTCTGCTGATATACTTTTTCCAGAAGCAGCTACAAGGAATAGTAACAAACACAAGAGAGCTAGCATAAGCAATTCCAAATATGCATTTTGTCATGTCAAAACTTAATAAAATACAAATTGAACACAAAATAATTACTTCCAGGACTACATGAAGATGATGTGAACAACATCAATCAGAATTACATTGGGATTAACTCGCCTTAATTTAGGCTCGTGTTGATTAATTATTCCTACAGTAGCGTTCTAGGCCATGTGTTGAGTTTAAATACAAGATGCAACTTGAATCATTAAAGAGCAGTACTCAGAAAGAAAGATGTCTATTAGAATCACTAACATGTTAATCCGGCAATATCTCATATATTTCCTTATCCAGAGGAACCCTTTAGAATGTTGATGAAATTGTTTATCTGTGTTTGTGACCAGTCAAACTTTGTACAAATTCAATGAAATTTATATTGCACTTCAAAAGAATTTTAGTCATAACTAAATGTTTGTAAATATACTTTGTTGATAACAACAAATCAACAATATTTAATACCAGTTATAAAACTATTCTTCAGTAAGCCCCTTCCTCCAACAACCTCATTCTGAGGCAGAAAAAAGGGCCCACTTCAAGAAATCCAAGGGTAATCTAGAATAATAGTCTAAAGTCTAAACATATGAGCCCATAGCAACTAGGTGGGCAAAATTGGGTGGCATTTGGTTAGTAAAGTGATTAAGTGAATCACTATGAATATGTGTTTTCATTAGGTAGGTTTTTCAATCCTTTCCTATGAATATGTGCTTTCATCTTAGGTAGGTTTTCAATCCTTTCCCGTAGGTAGATTTATAGTCACAAGATACAGCAAATTCCATGTGTCCAGTGTATCCCATCACTCGTACCCAATCATGTACGTACAATGGGAAAGTTGTGGTTCATCATAGTGATCCTGCACTGAAATGAACAAAGTCTTAGGTGACTATTAGGGCTGTTCACGAGCCGAGCCGAACCGAACGGACCTTTGCTCGTGCTTGGCTCGTTTCCAAACCGAACCGAGCCGATCGGCTCGTTTACAATCGAGCGGAAAATCGAACGAGCATTTTTCGAACGTTAATTTTCGAGCGAACGTCGAGCGAGCGCAAACGAGCGACAAACAATTTATACAACTCAACTATCTTGTGTATCATACAATTTATACTGCAGCGAATAAAGTTTAATAACTTAAAAATCAGCCACATTTAATTACATAATACTTTTATGGATGATAACACGTTGTGGTTGACGATGAAGTTAGCTAAGTTTGTAGCCGATAAGGCGGAGAGCATATTGCAGATAACGGTGACTGTGAGAGTGAGATGATCGAAAAAATATCTTTTAACGGCTTAGAATTTCACTTTTATATAAGTGTAGAATTTTTTATTAGGTTGATTGATCAATATGCATAATATAATTATATATTTGTATATAATGGGTCAAATCTACTAGAGCACTACGTGTAAACTATATATACATATTAATTCGATCCGAACCGAACCGAGCGGACCTTTGCTCGTGTTTGGCTCGTTTACAAACCGATCCGAGCCGATCGGCTCGTTTACAACCGAGCAAAAATTCAAACGAGCATTTTTCGAGCAAATTCCGAACGAACGTCGAGCGAGCGTCGAGCGTCGAGCGGTTTGGACAGCCCTAGTGACTATAGGGGGTTTTCTCAAATCTATCATATGGTTTTCCTAAACCAACCCTTTAAAAAAACATTATATATTCACAGCTATTCTTCCACTCCAAAACCCTCAAATCAAACATACCCTTAGTTGTTTATTACTATTATCTTCACTCTAGAAAGCACATGTACTTCTGCAACTAATGGGCATACCTCCAATAAGCTCTCCCTCTATGTACTGTCGTACTTATACTGACATGTAAGTTACCACCATCATAACAGTTAGGTGACGTCTTTACTGTTCTAGACATAGTAGTCAAAGTCACAAGGAGCAAAGACCTCGCATGTCGCCTAGAAACTATACTTGTACATCATTGCAGGACCGAACCATGTTAAATCCTTGTGTCAATGTACCACTTTTGTTATTGTTATTGTGTTTGTTTGCTAGTGTTGATCATCACCACCCCCTTCCTACTGTCCAAGAATCACCACCTGCAGCCGCATACAACAGCCCCAACAACCATCGCCGCCACACAACACCAAACTATCGTCGTCTACCGATGGTTCTAGTTGTTGCCACTACTATAGTTCCACTTCTATTTCCGATCAAAGAACAACCCTTATAACAAGTTATGTGCCGTGTATTAGTTCAATTTGATTGGTTAATTGTTTCCACTTCATAGTTTAAGTTATTGCTATTATCACTACCATGATATTCTCGTCACTCCTTTTGCTAATCGATTAGAAATACTGTCAAGTCCTTAATGCCCGAGTCAAGTATTGTAATGATTTTTGTAACCCTAACCGCATCCGTAGACACCAAATCGGTCGCTTACACATAGTACCTAACAAGTGGTATTAGAGCTAGTGTCGGCTCTCATCCTCTGATATGTGATACTATGGCTAATATGGAGCTGACTCTGGGTGGTGGAAGATGTAAATTGAGAATTTGCTTGTTTAGAAATATTTGGATGCGACGATGACCGGTGAGAAACCTGAAACGATGAGTAGTGATAACCTGAAACGTCAGCGAACAGTTCATGAACTATTCGGCGAGAAGTTTGTTTATGTTCGTTCATTCAATAAATGAACAAAACTAAACAAGAAAATTGAGTTTGTTAAGTTAAACAAAAGAACATGTACAAAGGTCTCGTTCGTTCATTTATGTTCATAAACTTTCGATAATGTATGATGTGTGCTGTACCATATACCATATATCATAAATCGTACGTTTGATTATATGATTGATTATTTGATTATTTGATTATATGTTAAATCGCGAGCGTTATAGCTGTTGTATCGAGCCAGGGGTCTCTTTGGAAGCGGTCTCTCTACCTATCTGGATAGAGGAAAGACTTGCCACCACCTACCCCTCCCGGACCCTGCTCTTGGTGGGATATACTGGGTTTGTTTGTTTTAAACTTTCGATAATGTGGTTGTTTGTATTTGTTTATTTAAAGATTTTATATTTTTATTTAATTGGTTATAATTTTAAAATATAAAACCGTAGTTATGTTATATGTCTCCGCCAACATCCTTCATTTGACTATTTTCAACTTTAGTTTATGCTTAAATTTGACAAATTTCTTAATTTTTATGTTAATTATATTTAAATAATGACATCATGTATGTTAGAATATTATGTTAGGTTCGTGTAATAGCTTGACAAACTTTAGTTCATGTTCGTTTATGTTCATGAACATTTGTTTGTTGTGTTCATTTATGTTCGTTTAGTGTTCATGAATGGTTCATTTCCTTAATGAACGGTTCATTTCCTTAATGAACGGTTCATTTCCTTAATGAACGGTTCATTTCCTTAATGAACGGTTCATTTCCTTAATGAACGGTTCATTTCCTTAATGAACGGTTCATTTCCTTAATGAACGAACATGAACAAGAAAACTCATTCGGTAAGTCTTCGTGAACTTCCTTAATGAACGAACACGAACAAGGCTATGTTCGTGTTCGTTCGGTTTGTTTACGGCTCTATCAGCTGCTGATGGGTCTGTGCTAGATAGGAAATTGTTGTTATGATCAGACTCTCGTTATCAAAGAACGTTGCTTCAAACATTCTAAAGGAAAAAACAGCAAAAGGCATCACAGATGCGCTATTAGATATGTCCAAGAAGGCGTTTACTGCAAACAAGGTCTTTCTTATCAAGGAGCTAGTAAACATAAGGGAGTTGGTGTTTACACCAGGTTAAAAGAAGGATCTGTTACTACTTATATCAACAACCTCAACACTATTCTTTTTCGTTAGTGTCGGTTGATATTAAATTCGATGATGAAGACCAAACCTTATTGTTGTTATCCTCGTTACCTGAAAGTTGGTTAAGAACTGACAAAGCAGTTAGTAGTTTGTCTGAAACTACTAAGCTAACTTTTGATGGAGTTCGTGACCTACTTCAAGGTGAGGATATTAAGAGGGGCGCATGTGAGTCTTCCAATTCCTTGTAGAGCACTAAAAGTAAAGGAAGGAAGGATGAAAGAGAAGGTAACAAAGGCAGATCAAAATCAAGGGGAAGAAGCAATAGAGCCAAGAAATGATATAATAGAAGTTAGTGTTCTAACCATCAAGGCATCAACATCTACAAGAAGAAAGACGTCTACACTTCTACAGAATGTCAGAATGTACAAATGATGACACTTGTATTTGTAGTGTTGAAAACACTATCGAATCGTGGATCATGGATGTTGGAGCTTCTTTAGTTGTTGCCATTTCACTGCTGTTTTTCATCAAGAACAGCCCTCGTTTGTTTTGTGTATTAGTCAGTTTGATTGATTAATTGTTTCCGCTACATAGTTTTTAGTTATTGCTATTATCATTACCATTATATTTTCATCACTCGTTTTAGAAATCGATTGGAGATACTGTCAAGTTCTTAAGGCACGAGGCGTAGTATCGTATTGATTGTTGTAACCCTAACAAGATCCCTGGGTCAGTCACATACATGTAATACCAAAAACTAATGAGAGACTAATGTCCAACCATCATAGACTATTAAATGTCAAAATCTTTCAGGTTTATAACATGTCCCACTTCCCATAGTCCACTTCATTGCCTAATATAAACATTTCTTTGTTCGTTGGAAATCTTTATGTAAATAACAACAAACATCCAGATCAATTGCCAAGCACATATTACTGTAAGTTAACCTTGGTTTATAAAAGCGTTGTGAGGCGCTGCTTAAAGCGTGAGGCGCTAGGGGCGCTGCTTAAAGCGTGAGGCGCTAGGGGCGCTGCTTAAAGCGTGAGGCGCTAGGGCGCTGGACAAATCGCCTCACTTCAGTTGAGGCTCCAGAATACATGAAGCGGGCTGAAGCGGGGCTTGGAGCGCTAGGCGAGGCGAGGCGGTGCTTCATGTATGATGGTCACAGGGCCGGCCCAACTTCTTTAGTTGTGATGCATTGGGCTTGGGGGCCCCCAAAGATAAGGGCCCCCATTTTTTAAAAAAGTTCTATACTGGGCTTTGGCCTTTAGGATTTCTAGAGATACAAAACTCAATTGCAGAAAGCAAACATACGGTCCCAATGACCACCCGTTCATTAGTCGATTCAGTCATCACCATCATTCCATAATTCCATTTGATTAAGAACTAGCAAAATTCTGGCCACCCTTGCATCTGAATTTTGATTTCTGAAGTTCTGAACGCCGACCGGCTACCGGCACGGTGGAGCGGTGGACCACCCTCAGTCGGCAGTACCGCACTACTCCTGGGCATCACGACCGCAACATTCTTTGCCTCTTTTTTGTTCAAGGCAAGGTTAGTAATTTATTATACAAGATTTCTTTGATTTAGTATTTTGATTTATCGCTTTGAAGTAAATTTATTATTTATTACTGATTGTTTTATTATATGCTTAATTGCTTTTAGATTTAGGCTCTTTTTGAGTGTTTAGGCATTTAGATTTAGACAAATACTTCGATCTGGTGTTTAGACATAAGATATTTAGTATTTTCTTTTAAAGGCTCCATTTTTTCCAGCTCGATTGGGGCCCTAAAAAACATTGAGCCGGCCCTGGATGGTCAATATCCGGTAATAATTTCCGGTGATTCTCAGGAGAACACTTTGGTTCTTTTTAGGCGCTAGGGCATGTGCTTTTGTGTAAAATCGAACAAGTAGATGAGATGAAGACATGAAGTTGAAATAGAGGTGCAATAGCGAGAGGTCATATAGACTTACAAGAGATTACGTTGAAGGAAATTTTAATGAAGAAATCTGTTGGTGGAGGAGAGCTGCCAGGAGGAGAGGTGGCTGTTGATGGAGGAGAGCTGCCAGGAGGAGAGGAGGCTGTTGATGGAGGAGAGCTGCTAGGAGGAGAGGAGGCGATGATGCTGCTTTAAGTTTTAGGGTTAACCCACCTCTTATTTCATTTTTAGAAAATTACATTCTTCACCCTTAAAATTATAATTTTTGTTGAAGTTTACCCTAAACTTTTTCGTATTTGTTTATTTGTTTTATTTTCTTCTTTATGAAGTTATAGTTCTTGTACGCAAAGCTTGGTTTGTTGTACATAAAAAAATCACTTTAGATTGTTTGGTCCTCAGATAACGTTGGCGAACTCCTGTCGAACTCCTGTCGAATTTCTAGGGTTTGAATAGGAACGTTGGCAAACTCCTATCGAATTTCTAGGGTTTGAACACTATAACGTTGGCGAACTCCTGTCGACATCGTCAGCGGCGGACAGAATCCGGCGAACTCCTGGAGGTTGATGTAGCCGTCGGAGTCGGTGTCGATTTTGGTCATCATTTGCTTCACCTCTTCATTCTTTATCGAATGACAAACAACTGAAGACGGGCTCGTGAGATAGACGATTTATGTTTCATCTTTTCTGCTTGGTTTCATTGCTAACGGTGTTGAAAGATTTACAACCTTTGTCTCAATATCACAGCGTTCTGTTCTGCTTGTGCTCAAGTTTTGTGGGTTTTAGGGTCCATTATTCTATAACTCTTTTTGAAGTTTATGAACCTATTTATGAAACAACTATTGTGATTCAATCATGAACATCTGCCTCCATTTGCATCGATAGATTCACCAAGGGTTAAATCTCCGGTTTGTGGTCTGCTGAAATTCTGAAATTCTGTTGCTTCCTCGTTGACAAGTTCATTAAAGAGTAGAGTTAAATCTATTGTCAACAATCTATCATCTAAAATAAAGTCGATATACTGGCGACCACCGATGACCACCGCAGCTTCCACCAACGACCACCACAGTCGTCCTTGGCTAACCGCCTCTCCACTTCTCTCTCAAAATTTAAATTGTCCGATCGAGAAAATTCTAGAGACCCCTAACTTGGGTGCTCTTCTGATGAGATCGTTCCATCTTTTATTCTATTGAGTTTCTTCTTGATTATCTGCGTTAGTGTTGTTTGGTTTTTCTTATTCTATTTAGTTTCTTCTTCAGTATTTAGGTTACTGTTGTTTGGCTGGGTGTGTGTTAGGCTTAATTTGATTGTTCTTGTTTATTTGTGTATCATCTGTTGTTGTGGATCCTCATCTGACTTTGTTAGGGTGGGACAGGAAGCGAAAATAGATAGAAATTATTATGTAACTCCGAGACCTTGTTCGGTGACGAGAAGCGCAACTAGAGGGAAAAAGAGTTATAGATTAAGACTAGCATCTTGGAATGTAGGAACTTTAAGTAGTAAGCTATTATAGCTTATAGATGTTCTAAAGAGACGTAGGGTACATATAGCATGCCTTCAAGAGACTAGATGGGGGTAAGAGAGCGTCGGAGTACAATGGATATAAACTATGGTACTCAGGATCTGATGGAACAAAAATTGGAGTGGGCTTCCTAGTTAGTAAAGAACTTCAGGGGAATGTCGTAGAGGTGAGAAGGTATGACGACAGGAACATGTCGCTAAAAATAATAATAGGTGAGGAAGTAGTGACAGTAGTTAGCGCATATGCACCACAGATTGGATTAGGAGAACTAGAAAGAAAAATTTTCTGGGAGAGCCTAGATCAACTTATGAGGGACATACCTCGGGAAGAAAAAATTTGCATCGGAGGTGATTTTAACGGGCATATTGGTAAAACTAATGACCACTTCCCTTTGGTGCATGGAGGCTATGGGTATGGTCTTAGAAATGATGATGGTAGGGAGCTTTTTGACTTTGCATTGGCGCATGACCTAGGCGTTATAAATTCGTTTTTTAAAAAAATAGACTCGCACTTAATCACGTTTAGCGGCGGCGGGAGATACACGCAGACAGACTATTTGCTGATGAGAAGAGAAGACCGTAGTTGGTGGAAGGACTGCAAGGTAATCCCGGAGGAGACAGTAGTGACTCAACATCATATGTTGGTGGCGGATCTACGCCTGAAGAGAGCAATTGTCGAAGCACCCAAGAGAAGTAGACCTACGATCAGATAGGGACAGTTGAAAGACGAGAAGATTACCATCTTTAGAGATAAGGTCATACCTATGATCCAGACTGGGCCACAGGAAGACGCAAACCAAAAGTGGGAGGGCATGGCCACTAGAGTCATGCACGCAACAACAGAAACGCTTGGAGTTACAACAGGAAGGACAGTCGGTCATAAGGAATCCTGGTGGTGGAATGAAGACGTACAAGAGAGAACAAGAATTAAACAACAAAGCTTTCAAGAGCTTTTACGTAATGACGACGAAGAACTAACACAACTAAAAGATAACTACAAGAAGGCCAAACGAGAGGCGAAAAAGTCAGTGTCAGAGGCAAAAAACATCGCTTATGAGAGGATGTACAAGAGGCTAGAGACGAAAGAAAGAGAACATGACATGTTTAAGATTGCCAAAGCTAGAGAACGTAGAAGACAGGACTCGGGAATGGTGAAGTTTATAAAGGCCAAGGATGAAAAGGTCTTAGTGAAGGAGAAAGGCCAAGGATGAAAAGGTCTTAGTGAAGGAGAGGGACATCAAGACAAGATGGAAAGCTTATTTCCATAACCTCTTCAACGTAATGAACCCTAATCAACAAACAGAGATCGATCAAACAACCCAAACAACGCAACAAATAAGTGTTATTGTAGAAACATCACAATCAAGAAAGTTACGCGAGCTCTTAAGAAAATGGGAAGGGCTAAGGCGTGGGGCCAGACAACATACCGATTGAAGTGTGAAAGTGCCTGGGAGAAGAGGGACTGCAATGGTTAACAGAGCTATTCAACATTATCCTCAAAACCGGGAAGATGTCGGATCAGTGGAAAAGCAGTGTTATAGTCCCCATATATAAGAAAAAAGGAGATGCCCAGTGTTGCACAAATTACAGGGGAATAAAGCTCTTGAGCCATACGATGAAATTATGGGAAAGAGTTATAGACACGAGAATCAGACGTGAAACCCACATAGCGATAAACCAATTTGGATTTATGCCAGGGCGCTCTACAACAGAAGCCATACACGTCATAAGGAGGGTAATGGAGAAATATAGAGAAAAGAAAAGGGACCCTCATATGGTCTTCATTGACCTAGAAAAAGCCTATGACAGTGTCCCGCGACAACTCATTTGGGAAAGTCTACGGGATAGAAGAGTACCAGAGAGATATATCAAGATAATCAAGGATATGTACGAAGGGGCAAAAACGTGTGTGCGCGCTCCAGTCGGAGACACAGAATTCTTTCCAGTAGAAGTGGGACTCCACCAAGGATCAGCATTAAGCCCATTTCTCTTCACATCACAGTAGTGTTGGATGAGATGGCCAAGTCTATACAGGAGCCAGTCTCATGATGCATGGTGTTTGCAGATGATATTGTGCTTATATCAGAATCTAAAAGGGCGCTGAACGAGAGGTTAGAACAGTGGAGAGCGGCACTAGAGAGCAAAGGCTTAAGGATAAGTCGCTCTAAGACGGAATACATGCACTGTAACTTCAGTGGAGTGAATGAAGAGGACACCCAAATTCTATTCAGGGACGGGAGGTCCCACAAACGTCTAGGTTCAAATATCTAGGCTCGTACGTCTAGGACGACGAAGAGATACACAGTGATGTAGCCCATCGTGTTCAGGCAGGATGGTGCAAGTGGAAAGCAGCATCAGGGATCTTGTGTGATAAGAGATTCCCAGCACGACTAAAGCGAAAACTATATAGAGTGGCATTTCGTCCGGCTATGTTATACGGAACAGACTGCTGGGCCATGACGAAATCGCACGAGAGACAAATAGAGGTCGCAGAAATGCGAATGCTAAGGTGGATGTGTGGACACACGAGGCTAGATCGGATAAGGAACGACGTCTTCCGACAGAGGCTACAGGTGGCATGTATCACGGACAAAATACGAGAGGGAAGATTGAGATGGTTTGGGCACGTGAAGAGGAGACAGATGTCATCGCCAGTTAGAGCAGTGGAGCGCATCATTTTAGATGGTAAGCGGAGTAGAGGAAGACTTAAGTTGACATGGGATGAGATGATTAGCGGGGATATGGTAGAGTTGCACCTCTCCGAGCACATGATCGAGGATAGGAGTGCGTGGAGGCGTAAAATTAAAGTTAGGGACTACTAGTGGTAACGTTATTTGCAGTGTTGCAAAAATCGCGACTAGCCTCCGATTAGTCGCCGGTTAGTCGCTAATCGGAGGTTAGCCGCTTCGATTTCACCAAATCGGAGGTGCTAGGCGGTAGTCGGTCAAAATCCGTCAAAGCCGGAGCAAATCGTCCTAATCGGTGGTGTTCCGGTGATGATAACCGCCGGATTTTACCATTCCGGCGCCGGATTTGTATATTCCGGCGAGGATGTGCCACCGGAATGACAGAACGGAGGATTTCGGTGATGGAGCGATGGAAGGGAACGGGATGTTCTATTTTAGGGTTAGATTATTTTATTAAGTTTTTGAAATTTTACATTTAACCCCTCAATATCCACCAATTTACAAATTATCCCCCAAACTTGCAAATTATTTCATAAAAAAGTATAAAATTATATATAAATTTGCAAAATTATACATAAAAGTCTGATCCGATTAATTCCGATTAATCCGATTAATCCCTATTAATCCCTAGTCCCCACCTCACCGCCCGACTAGCGCCTAGCGATTTTTACAACACTGGTTATTTGTCCAATGTAGGTGAAGCCTTAGTGCTAACGGCCCTATTTGTATTGTTAATATTGTACTATAATTTATCTGCCTTATTCCTTGCCTAGTATCATAATAAAGTTTATCTATCTCTAACCTGTTTCAATGCTGTTGTGTTTGCTTTTGTGACGTTTGCTTAATTGCTTATGTGAGGTTTGCATTATCATTTTGATTGTTTTGAGTATGCTATTGCTTAAATGATGTGTGTAATGTATGCAATATAATCTGGTTATTTTGTTTATGGACATGCATATGCATATACAAAACTCTTTTGTCATGTATGCCTATGTGATATATGTAATATAATTTGGTTGTTATCGTTCGAGCCGGGGGTCTATTTGGAAGCGGTCTCTCTGTCTCCAAGATAGAGGAAAGACTGGTCACCACCTACCCCTCCCAGACCCTACTCTCAGTGAGACATATTGGGTATGTTTGTTTGTTTGTTTGTTTGTTTGTTTGGGCTTAACAACTTTTGTGCTTCTTTAGGTTGTATTTATAGTTTTTAAGTTGTACATAAATATTATTTATATTTTTATTACTTTTTTAGTTTAGCGCCTCACATACGTGAAGCCCCCGCCTCGCGCTTGAGGCGTGGCGCCTTGGATTTTGGTACCGAAACGCCTCGCCTCGCCTCGCGCTTTTTTAAACCAAGAAGTTAACATATATTTTCCAAGTAATTGGTATTCATGTTGTCAATTTTGCTTTTAAAACTGCAAATAGACTGGGGTAACCAATTACTCAGATCATGGTTTTCACCCAAACATTTCACTTATAATTTCAAAATTTCATAAGTTTTATCATGCAGTATTGAGATAATAACACCTGTGCAGAAACTTTTCACTGGTGGGTAGTGCTGTAGTAGATGGTTGCTTGGTCCAGCAGCTTCCCTTAAAAGAGAAGGGTATTCCACAACATCTATGGGTTTTAACCATTCAAGTTACTACAATTAGCTTCTGCATTTATTCCAGTACAACCCTGGTATCTTCCTATAACTCGTGGACTGTATTTACCGGATATACTTGATAGCCAGATAAAATAAAATAAAAAACTACCTGTATCAATATGAGAAGCTAACAGGGTAATCTTCATGTAAAAGAAAATTCAACAAAATTTTATCCTTAGGTCCATATCTTATAGCTGCATTCGACTACACGAAGCAAGTATTATAAAGATGATATATATTGATCAACATGATCTCAAAATACAGAATTTACATCTGTTCTCAAAAGGGCGATCTACGTCGCATCTAATTATAGGAAAATCATGTTAAAAAAACAAAGATCCTAAAAGAGCAAGCCAAAAATAGCAGGAATTTAGCAATAAAACTTTCAGAAACAACAAACTCACCGGTTTCGAGGAACGTGTACTTCTCAATTGCACTCCTAGGGTTTTCTGGCTTGCTTTAGCTCTGATAGCAAATTCAGAAACTTCAGTTTCTGGTTTGAAATCAAAAACATCGAATTTTTTATTACAAGCAGTCTTGATCTTTCGTGTGTATGTATGCATTTATACATATACCACAGTATTCGAAGAACTCGTAATGACGAAGGACTTTAAGATGAGCAATCAAAATTAGGGTTTTTATCTAAGAAACATGATGATCGGTACAGATGAAAATGGGGTGTAAGAAGATAGTGATCTTGATAGCTTCCTGAAGATTTATGGAATTCAAAATTCGAAAAGATGAAGAGGACGATTGGGAGAAATAAAAGAGAGAAGCAAAGTCCTGCCGGTGTTCGTGCTGTTAGTGGGCAAGAAATAAACAAGGGCTTACTTCATCATGAGGTTTATTATGAAAGAGAGAAGAGAATAAGGGGGTGTTTGGATTTCTTTTTTAAAAGGGTTTTTTTATTTTTTTAAGAGGTGAAAAAGACATGTCAATAACTTAAAATTTTTAACTTATTGACTTATTTATAGGGATATTTTATGTTTTTATCCCTCAAATAAGTCAAAAGAAGATTAAAAAAGAAATCCCAAACACCACCAAGATATTGATTTAACATTCATCCCTTTTAAATTCGACATGATTTATTTATATCTATACTACTATATAAATCATTAAATTAAATATGATACAATTATAATTTTATTTAAAATGTAAGACAATAAAGCAACTTTTTAACCACAATATACAAATATATTATGCATTAGTTCCTAAATTGTCTCATTAAGTATACTTTTTCTAATTAATACATTATTTAATTCACTAAATTAAGTACTATCTTATTAATAATGTTTTTAAAATAATAATTAAATTTACATTTACTATTTATATATTTATAACTATATCTTATTAAAGTTAAGTATTATCTTATTTATATATATAAGTATATAATTACTAATATTACATAGTTATAATAATAATAATAATAATAATAATAATAATAATATATTATAATGATAATAATAATAATGATATAACAACAACAATAATAATAAAATAACACCGAAGTTGTAACACCCGTATATTTCTTTTAAAGAAATAAAAGAATAAAAGAGAAAGAAAATGGGGGAAAAGAAAGTCAACCCCAAAGTTGAGGGACCAAAAGTGTAAAAGATGATAAAAATCCTGAAAAGTTGGTGTAAAAGGCGATATGGTCGCCCATACTCACTGCACACTCTTTTCTTGTTCGGATTTTAGTGAGAGAAACAACAGAGACTACGAGCTTTAGAGAGAGAAAGAAGTAGAATTCGAGTTTGAGGTAAGATTAAATATTTTAAGTCATTCTTGGTTGATCTAGCCTCGGTTGTATGCTCATAGGTGTTATTGCATGTTCGGGTTATGTGTTTCAGCGGGTTGTAGGTGTTGAGAACATCTGAGAAATTCAAGTTTTTGAGTTTGAAGGTTTAAAACAACAAAGGTAAGTTTCTAGACCCCCTTTTTACTCGTTTTAAAATGATTTGGGGCTGGAAAATGCATGTATATATGTTTTTATGGATTTGTGTATGAAACCCGTATGTTATGTACCTGGGTATAATTATAGAGTATGTTTTAGGGTGAACGTATGTCTATGTTTGTGTTAAGTTATGCCTGAATCCGTATGTACATGCTTAGAAATAGGTATTATGCTGTTGGGGACTGGAATACGACTTAGACACATGAATAGGCTGCTAATATGACTAATAAGACCAAATAGTGGTCGTATGACCATTAGAAATTTTCTAAGTGTGGGGTTAAACGACTGAATAGTGGTCGTATGACCATTAGAAATTTGCCAAGTATGGGGTCATATGACTGAACAGTGGTCGTATGACCACTGGAAATTTTCTAAGTATGGGATCTTATGACTGAACAGTGGCCGTATGACCATTGTAGATGTTCTAAGTATGGGGTCATATGACTGAACAGTGGTCGTATGACCATTGGAAACTTCCTAAGTCTGGGGATGATACGACTGAACAGTGGTCGTATGACTTAGAGAAATTTTCTAAGTTTAAGGTGGAACGACTAAACAGGGCTCATACGACTGAGCAGGGCTCATACGACTGAGCAGTGCTCATACGACTGAACACTTAGAATTTTTACAGAAATTTTCTGGAAATCTGATTTATGGGATTTTGACCAGAGTTGACTAGGGTTAATAAATGATGATGTTTTATGAATATAATGATGATAATTGGTTGACCCTTATTACTACTGATTTTATTATCAATATTTTATTATTATTAACAATATTATTATTATTTTAATGTTGTTGAGTATGTACTGGCATGATGAAGAATGACTAAGATTTAACGAAGAGCATAATCATTAATAAGTAAAATATTAATGATAATGAGAAATGGAACGTAAAGCGAAAGATAATAAAGAGGGATGTAATGAATGAATGCATCATTAATGAACGAATGAAAACGTGAGAGACTCGCAAGCGAAGTGTACCAAAGTGCACGGCTCTAAATGCCTCAAGCTTAGCCGTGTGTAGTTCAGCTAATCTTTAAGGGTGCACGTAGGGGTTCCAGTCTTGTGACTGACCTTCGGTGTGGTACATGGTGTATAGTAGTTACCCACATAGTTGGGGGTGTAGTATGTCACAGTTACCCACTTAGGTGGGGGTGTAGTTACCCATTTTGATGGGGGTGTAGTTACACACTTCAGTGGGGGTGTTGGTACCCACATGGGTGGGGGTGTTGTTACCCGAGTTATGTTTAACTTCGAGGGTGTGGCATAAAGCCAAGCATAGTTATGAGGTGAGCGACTTTGTGTCGCAACAGACTCGGATGAAGTTCAATCTCTGTGATTGACTCGTAGGGGATTTTTGTCGCGTGTCCCAGTGCTGTGTCTGTCATGTATGAATGTATGTAAGAGACGCACGAACAAAAGAAAGAAAGTGAATGTTAACTATGAACAGTATACGAACGAAAGCTAATGAATGAATGAGAAAAGAAGATAATAATAATATTATCTGTGTGTACGTACTTGTGTGACCGCATATAAGTAAAGAAAGGTTTAACGAATGAAAAGTATGTTTTATTACAAAACTAGAACTCACTCAGCAACGCTGACTTTTATGTATTTTCCAGTTGGCAGGTAACAGGTTGCTGAGGATGGCACCCGGGGATGGCTACACGGCGGGCAAGACTGACATCCATTTATGTTTTGACGATACTGTTGTTTTGTAATTCATTCGACTAATTATTTTGTGACTTACGAACTAGAATGTATTGCTTAACAACAGTTTTTAAAAATGAATGAAGGGTTTTTGCCAACTTAATTCCGCTGCTTAATTTATTTATATGTATGTTTTATGCTGTGAACGACCGACTGTGAGGTCTCCGGGAACCGGGCCTTACAAGTTGGTATCAGAGCTAAAGTTTAAGTGAAATGGGTAAAATTTTCAAAATAAACCTTAACTTAAACTGAAAATGGGACAAGAAAAGGGATGTCAGCCCGAGTAGCCATGTGCCATCAGGTATTGTTTTTCTTAAAAGTTAATCAGTATTATGTGCGTGTGCTATGTGATTTTTGTGTTCTTAGTAGATTTAGATGCTGATGTAGTCAGGATAGGAAGTGCTTGGGGTGTGAAGAGTGAAGTAAGTGGCTAATCACAACTGGCCATTGTAATTAGGGACTTACTATACTTGACATAAACTGAGCTGTTCCTTGAATGACTGTTTTAGTGTTTGAATCTTGTAGTGCATAGGAAATGGCTGGGAAGAAACCTTCTAAGGCTGCTAGAGGTAGAGGTCGTCCGCGTACGACTAGGAGCAGTGCTAAAGCTCCTAAGACGACTCCTGTGAACCCCGATGTTCCTGACCGGAATGAAGAAACTGAGAATGCTAGTCTGAGTGCCTCAGCTAGGGAGGCGATTGCTGATGAGGTACACCAGGTCCTACAGGCAGTTATGCCATCTGTAGTGACCGATGTTATTCGAGCTATGAGGAACGAGGAGAGGAAGGAGAGGAAGGAGAGGGAGGACAGGAGAGGGTCGACTGGAAAGGAAAGCAAGGGAGAAGAGGAACGACCGGATCCTGAGATTGTAGTATCTGATGAGGAAGGGGATGATGTAGTAGGGGTGACGACTAAGGGGTGCAGTTACGGGGCATTTCAGAGGTGCAAGCCCCCGACTTTTGATGGAAATGGCAATGCTGCTGCCGCCCATCGGTGGGTAAGGGAGATGGAAGCGGTACTCGAGATCAGCGAGTGTCGCGAAGACCAAAAGGTGAAGTTTGCGACTCACTCTTTTGCCGACTCGGCATTGTGTTGGTGGGACAATATTGTCCAAGCTGAGGGTACTAGAGCCATCGGTAAGATGCGATGGAAGGAGCTGAAACAACTGGTGATGGAGGAGTTCTGCCCACATAGGGAACTCGACAGGATCGAGAGGGAGTTCCTACAGCTGGAGGCGGGAACGATGACACACCAGCAGTACACTACAAAGTTTAACGAGATAGCACTTCTGGTGCCGGATCAGGTGACTCCTCTATCCCGAAAGATAAAGCGGCACATTCAGGGTTTGCCAGCGGATATTCGCAAGCACATGATCGCTGCTCGACCAAGTACGTTTAGGTCGGCGGTGGATTTGGCGGGAAGGTTATACGATGAAAGGTCGATGGTGGTGACAGAAGCTAGCAAGAAAGGAGAAGGTGATCGGGATTGGAACGGGAAGCGATTGGGACGTGGCGAAGTCGCTCCAAGTAACAAGGGTGCACGGGTGGATGATCAGCGTGTGGTCATAACTGGGACGGGGTCGGGAAGGTATGACAAGGTGGACACAAGCACCCCGGGGAATGTAGATTGGGGACCAATGTCTGTTTCCGTTGTGGAAGGACCGGACATGTGGCGAAGAACTGCGACATGGGGAGGTGTTATTCTTGTGGGGAGGAAGGTCACATGAGCAGGGATTGCAAGAAGCCGAGAACGGAAGGTTCGGGAGAGATGAAGATCGGAGGAAGATAGGACGGGCCCCGATGTCGTATCAGGTACGTTTCTAGTAAATCAACCTTTAGTTTTTGTGTCGTTTGATTCTAGCGCTAGTAAAAGTTTTATTCCTGCTACTAGCATTGCTATGTTGCCTGTTAGAAATAGGGATATAGATACGCCCTTCGATTTGGTTCTCGGGAGGGATTGGTCAGCGGACTTCGAAGCGAACATTGGGTGTCACAGGAGAATGATATGGTTGACAGCGCCTGACGGGGTCACGGTGACAGTTTAAGATGATCGAGACTACGACTGAGAAGCTCAAAAGGATCGAAGCATTGACAAAGGTAGTCAGACACAGACAGAAGTCGCATGCTGATAAACAACGCATACCGATTGAATTCCAGGTGGGGAATCGGGTTAGGTTGAAGGTCTCATCTTGGAAGGGTATCGTTCGGTTCAGAAAGCGGGGCAAGTTGAGCCCGTGGTATATAGGCCTTTCCGAATCATTGCTCGGGTAGGAAGAGGTGGCCTATAGGATGGAGCTACCGGATGAGTTAAGTGGAATTCACCCGACCTTCCACGTATCTCATCTGAGGAAGTGCTTAGCTGATGAAGATATGATCGTTCCACTGGAGGATATTGAAGTAGACGAACGGCTCAATTACGTGGAGTAACCAGTGGCAATCATTGATCGTAAAGAAAAGAGGTTGAGGAATAAAGTGGTTCCTCTTGTGCGTGTACAGTGGAAGCACAGGAAGGGATCCGAGTCTACGTGGGAGACTGAGGAGGAGATGAGACAACATTACCCACATCTGTTTGAGGAATAACAGGTTTCGGGGACGAAACCTATATAAGGGGTGGACTTGTAACACCCGTATATTTCTTTTAAAGAAATAAAAGAATAAAAGAAAAGAAAATGGGGGAAAAGAAAGTCAACCCCAAAGTTGAGGGACCAAAAGTGTAAAAGATGATAAAAATCCTGAAAAGTTGGTGTAAAAGGCGATATGGTCGCCCATACTCACTGCACACTCTTTTCTTGTTCGGATTTTAGTGAGAGAAACAACAGAGACTACGAGCTTTAGAGAGAGAAAGAAGTAGAATTCGAGTTTGAGGTAAGATTAAGTATTTTAAGTCATTCTTGGTTGATCTAGCCTCGGTTGTATGCTCATAGGTGTTATTGCATGTTCGGGTTATGTGTTTCAGCGGGTTGTAGGTGTTGAGAACATCTGAGAAATTCAAGTTTTTGAGTTTGAAGGTTTAAAACAACAAAGGTGAGTTTCTAGACCCCCTTTTTACTCGTTTTAAAATGATTTGGGCTGGAAAATGCATGTATATATGTTTTTATGGATTTGTGTATGAAACCCGTATGTTATGTACCTGGGTATAATTATAGAGTATGTTTTAGGGTGAACGTATGTCTATGTTTGTGTTAAGTTATGCCTGAATCCGTATGTACATGCTTAGAAATAGGTATTATGCTGTTGGGGACTGGAATACGACTTAGACACATGAATAGGCTGCTAATATGACTAATAAAACCAAATAGTGGTCGTATGACCATTAGAAATTTTCTAAGTGTGGGGTTAAACGACTGAATAGTGGTCGTATGACCATTAGAAATTGCCAAGTATGGGGTCATATGACTGAACAGTGGTCGTATGACCACCGTATGTACATCCTGAACAGTGGTCGTATGACCATTGCAGGATCGGATTTCGGGTGGTTTTTCTCTCAACTCACTGTGAATCAACACTCGGCAAGCAGTCTATGAAGAGTTGATCACAATATAACAAGTAACAAGCAGTAAGAAAATTTAACAGCAGGTAAATTTTCAAGGTACTTTTATATATTGCTTCTCAACTCAAAGGATTACAAGACACTTGGACTCAAATCGCTTACATAAAGAGTTACAGGGAGAAGATATATATAATACTACCTACAGCCGGATATACTTTGATACCAGCTGGACACCTCTAACCTTACATCTATACTACAAGACTCTAGGGAGGTCTTTCAGACATTGTGCTGAGAGTGGTAGTCAGGACATGTCCCTGACTTACCTTTTGTCACCAACTAAAGTTGGTACATGTACTATCATAAAAAGGTGAACAGTAGAATAAAGTATGGTCAACAACATGGCTCTTTAGGAAGATGCCATGCTGTATCAGAGGTCTGCAGCGGACTGTCAGGGACCATACTTTTATCTGCTGGACATAGCAATGTCTTCCGAAGGATAAAGTGCTTCGGAAGAATAACTTCTTCCGAAGGCACTTATACTTCAGAAGACTGCTTTTTCCGAAGCTTGGAGTCTTCTTTGTCTTCGGAAGCAGACTTTGTCTTCAGCTCTTTCATCAGACTTTGTCTTCGGAAGCTTTCAGACTTTGTCTTCAGCTCTTTCATCAGACTTTGTCTTCGGAAGCTTTCAGACTTTGTCTTCAGCTCTTTCATCAGACTTTGTCTCGGAAGCTTTCAGACTTTGTCTTCAGCTCTTCATCAGACTTTGTCTTCGGAAGATATCTTCAGCTGTTGGCTTCAGTTGTTGTCTTCAGTAGTTGACTTCAGCTTTTGCCTTCGGAAGATGTCTTCAGCTGTTGTTCCTTAGACTCTCGGAAGATCTCTTGCTTGGCTTCGGAAGCCCTTTAAAGTAGTACCAAAAGTGACTATGAAGTGAATTTGGTTGCACCAGCCTTATCATGATCCAACAAACTCCCCCTAGGCTGATGCTACCAAAACTTCACTTCTCTCTTCTTCTCAAAGCTCTCAGCACCAAGGAAAGCAGGTGTTTATCAGTATCTTCATTCTTTCCTGCTGTGATGCTGAGAATCTTGTACAAATCTTTGGTGGACAGAACCTCTACTCTGTCACTTGGATTATGTGTACCCTCTGTTGTGGCCCTCTGAAAAGAGTTAGTTGATGGGAAGTATAGTCATATTCCCATCGAACTATTGGTTCCAATTCAGGACCTTCCACCATCTGTAGAAAGGCTGTGCCTTTGGTGGTTGATCTTTCCTTGTCTTCCACTCTTTTCAGCTTCAACTCTTCTTCAATCTTGGCTCTTCTACTTCGTTCAGCCAAGTGGAGACCGCTGATGTGGTTTCTGATGTGTGCAGCAGTCTCAGAGTTGGAGGGATTGGAGAATGGCTTCTCTGCAAGCTCAGCAAGATCAAATCTGCTGAGATGCAGTAGAGAAGTGGCATTGAACCTGTTGGTTTCACCATTCTCCCTTTCCACAACAAAGTTGTGAGAAGGTTCATCGAACCTCCACTGGATTATTGCATTTCTAGGTCCAGGAGATTGACCAGAAATCCTGTCCTCTTTCCTGGTATCCAGCAGAGTCACCAGTCTTCTTCTTAGCCTCTTCTCCTCAGCATTGAGGGTATCGGAGTTGAGACCAAGAAGTCTTGCAGCCTGGCCCAAGGTGTCTCTAGGCAATTCAAGAAATTGCCTAGGGTGAGGGAGTTTGAAGAGTTTAACATAGGTGATGTTGATAAGCTCTCCCTCACAGGAGATACTGCTCAAGGTAGTGCAGTTAATGAGCCTCGTCTTGAACTCCTTTATTTCCTCAAAGGAGAGATGTTTAGGAGGCTGAGGGGATGGTCTTGGTTGTTGTTGGGTAGGCTTAGGTTTAGTGGTTTTGGGTTGAGTCTTGGGTTTTAGGATGGGTAGTTGGGTGGTTGAGGTGATGTGGTAGGTTTGGGTAGAGTTGTGGGTTGAGGGGTGAAGGTTTCATCAGTGGGTTCGGTTTAATGGGAAAAGGGGTTGTTCTGGTGTGGGTTGTGGCTGTGGTTGAGTGGCTGGGGTTGAGACCGTTCCCTTACCTCCTATACATCTCCCTTCTCTTCCCCAAACGGATGTCAGCCTTTATTTCACTGACTATCCGCTGGAGTGTCCTTTCGGACATAGGTCCCACCTGCCTACCAGAGAAGCCATGAGCCCGGAGGTAGTCCTTCATCCAGGCTTTGTCAGTTGACTTCTTGGCAGCAGTGACCTCCTTCTCTTCCTCCCTCTTCCTCTTCACCTTCAACTTCTCCCTAGCAGCCTTCTTCCTTTCCTTCTCCATTTGATCCTGCTCTTTGTTGTGGAGCAGCAGGATCATATCATCATCATGTGGAGACAGTTCAGGAAGACTGAAGCCTCTTGAGAGTAGGAATTTGATCCTCTCCTCTCTCAGCTTCAGGGCTGCCTCCCTCTGCTCTTCTTCTGCCTTCTCCAAGGCCAACCTGGCTTCCCTTTCTTGTTGTAGCCTGGTTGACCTCTCCAAAGTCACCAACTCCTCTAGTGGTAGCAGGAGTATTTCCTCATTGACAGCTCCTAGGCTGATGAGCTGGTCAATGAGTGCTGTTCTTCTCTTTAGGTTGATTTCTTCCTGATTGGCTGCAGCTGCCTTAGAACTAGCAGCTAACAGCTTCTCAGTAGGAACCGACCTTTTTTTTGGCCTTCTCAATCTTCTCCTCCTCCTGAAGCTCTTCCGCAGTCAACTTTCTTTTGCCTTTGTCTTTGATTGTGCTTGACTGTGGTGGTTCTTGGATGGAGGGTTGTGATTGAGAGAGAAGTTCAGCTGGTGCTTGGGTTGGAGGTATATCAGAAATGTCCTCCCTGCTCACCTCAGATGCAATTTCAGCAATGACATCTGTGATGGTCAGTTCCTCGGACATCTGAAATAAGCCTTCCGCAGCTTCTATTTCGGCCTCGGAAGACTTGTCTTGTTCTTCCGAGGCTTCCATGTAAACTTCGGAAGCCTCAGCTAGAGCTTCGGAAGATGAGACTGCTGCAGATTCTGTCCCATCTGTTTTAGTTGCTGGGCCATCAGTCCCCATTTCCCCTTCGAAGCTAATCTCAGGTTCCATGAAGACCTTAGGTTGACCAACTTCCTCCACAGTGGTAGAAGGTGCAGTCAGTCTTTGAAGCTCCTCAGCCCCAAAGTATGCAAGTGTGGTGTCGGGGCTGGGCTGTTCTAGGGATGATCTCAATACAAACTTTGTGAAAAGTCTGTAGAGATCTTGAAGCATCCTTGAGTCAATCTCCAGAAAGGATTGAGATGACTCAGGTGGTGTAATGATTTGTTGGGTGGAAATGAGTTGGGTCTGTGGTTCCATAGGTGTTTGTCTCTGAACTTTCTCCCCCTTTTTGGTAGCATCATCTTGAGAGCTAGATGAGCTAGAGGAAGAAGTCATTGAGACCTGGATTGGTACATGCCTAACAGACCTCTCCGTCTGTTTCTCAGCTAGTTTAGCCTTGAGAGAGTTAATCTCAAGTTGCTGAGTGGCAGTCCTTGATTCTAAGATCTTCACCTGTGATTCCAGGTTGGAGACCTTAGAAAGCAAGTACTGAAGTGTTAGTTGCATACTTCCCTCATCTTCATAGGAAGAATCACGGGGAGATGAGATAACATACCTAGTATGCTCACTCTCACCACCAGATGTGGTTTCTTGGCACCCTGGTTTCCTTTGCTCAGAGTCATCTCTTTCAGAGATGTCAATGGGCAAAGTTGCCGTAGACTCAGTCCTAATTATGTTACCACTGTCCTGAGAGCTCAATGAGAGACTCTGAGTAGTGGCAGCTGAGTCTACATGAGTCCCCTCCACATCAGTGGGACTCACCTCAGTAGCAGGCTTCTGATGGGGGCTAGAGACAAGGGATCCCTCTTGGCTCTGTTGATCTCTCAGTGGGTGTTGTAGATCAACTTCATGGCCATGGAGAGATGTAATCTCTTCATCAGTTCGGAGTAAAAGGTCAGTGAAAGAGAGGGTGGTTAGTCCTACTGACCCGGGACCTTGATCAATGTCTACAGGCATTGAGCCTATGGTGGGGCTGTCCCTAGAAGGCTGCACAGGGGAGTGTAGAGACTCACCCTGTGGGCTAAAGGCTTGGGGTTCGGGCTCAGGGGTTGAGACTGAGGAGACTCAAAACCCACATTGAGGTCAATTGTGAAGGATGGTGTGACCTCGGACTGAGTGGGAGCCCATGATTCCACTCTAGTCCTTTGGGTGTGAACAGAAGGAGCTTGTTCAATCAGAGTAGATTGAACAAGGGTTCGTTTGGGGCGTCTCTGATATGTGGCTTTGATGGGTAAAGAAGGTTTTGGTATTGTGGTGGATGTTGCTGGTGTGGGTTCATCACCTGTGGGGAGAACAGGGATGTCACCAGGAGCTATGCGCTCAGTCATCTCTGGAGGTAATGGAGTGTACCGTCCAGTGAAGTTGGTGGACATCTTCTTCAGTGTCTTGAAGATGGTAGGCCTCATGTGTGGAACAGGAAGAGCAGCTGCGCAGACAAGCTTGCTTGGTTCCATCTCACAGTTGATTATGTGTTGAAGAAATCGGGGATACATGAAGAATGTATCCCTGCTGAGATTGGCGATTAGGTTGTTCAACACGAATCGTGAGTAGTTGAATCTGAGGCCTCTCACCAACCCATGAACTAGGCATCCTAGTTCATATGGGATTTGATCCCAACCCCCTGATTTGTTGGAGAGGCAGTGCAAAACAATGTGCAGCAGGAACTTCCAATGGTAAGAGAAGTTGAACTTGTATACTGTGGACCTGCTGACATCGCCTCCATATCCCATGAGGATATAGGTGCCTTCCAAGTCTTCCTTGGGGAACTCAGTAGGAGCCCCATCATCGTGAAGCTCGAGATGCTCCCTGATGATCTGTTCATTGATGACCAACTCTTGGCCACAAACTCTGGTTCTCAGGACTCGAACCCCATTCAGCACTGTAGTTTCTCCGTTGCTCCAAAATTCTGACATATGGTTGGAGTATACGGTTGGGTTAACTGTGAGTGCAGTGAGGTAGGTGGATTCGGTGAGAAAGGTGATGATTTGGGTGAAGTCAGCATCCCTTGACGAGTCAAGTAATGCGACTTGGTTGTGCTGAGGGTTTAGCGCCATTGGAGAAAAGGTAAGCTTGAAATTTTGAGTGAAATTTATGGTTTGACAGTGAAGGGAACAGTTAGGGCTGTAAAGTGGTAAAAGAAGATGAAATTGATAAGTCAAGATTATTTAAAAGGGGTGAATGGTGGTATGGTGGTGGTAATAGGGTAACTGTTTTGGGGTTACTGTGGGTGGTATGGTGGTTTACGGCGGAGAAATGATGTGGCGGCAAGGATAATTTTAAATAATCTGACATTATCAACAAAATCTTTACTTTTTACAGAGTGGGGCCCAAAAGATATCCGTTACATATAAAAACCTTTACTTCCGAGGGTAAAACATTTCCGAAGGTATTTTCTTCGAGGGCAATTTCTCTTCCGAAGCATGATATTGCTTCCGAAGGTAAAATTGTCCTTTGAAGGCACTTTATCTTCCGAAGCAAGGCATTGCTTCCGAAGGTAAAGTGTCTTTCCGAATGGAGAGTTGTATAAGTTTCGGAAGTAGATCTGATATAAAATCAATCGCTTCTTCCGAGACCAAAAACTCTTCCGAGAAGAAAATTTCCATTGAGGAATTTAGCTTCGGAAGATATTCAAGAATATCTTCCGAGAGTTAGTTCCTCTTCGGAAGGAATTTACACTTGGAATAGTTTAAAGATCTTTTGTAACAGGGCTTAAATTGTATTGACACAAGACATTACTCATTTAAAAAGGTTTCAAAAGAGGTAGTTATTCAATGTTTATCATCCCAATTGCTGATATGAGATACTTAAATCTTTGTTCATCAAATGCCTTTGTGAACAAATCAGCATATTGTTCATTTGAGTCAACTTTGATTAACTTTATCAGTGTTTCTCATGAATATCTCTAATGAAATGATACCTGATATCAATGTGTTTTGTCTTGGAGTGCTTCACCGGATTCTCAGTAATGGAGATAGCACTGTTGTTGTCAATATGGATAGGAGTAGTCATGAAGTTGAACCCATAGTCTAACATCTGATTTTGAATCCATAGCAGTTGAGCACAGCAGCTAGCAGCAGCAATGTATTCAGCTTCAGCAGTTGATGTAGAGACACAGGATTGTTTCTTGCATTGCCATGAGATAATCCTTCCACCAAGAAATTGACATCCTCCTGATGTTGATTTCTTGTCAATGTTGCAGCCACCATAGTCACTGTCAGAGTATCCATAGAGATTGAAATCACTATTTCTTGGATACCAGAGACCTAGTTTAGGTGCTCCTTTGAGGTATCTGAGGATTCTCTTTGCAGCAGCTAGGTGAGACACCTTTGGAGCAGCCTGATATCTTGCACAAATGCATGTGGCAAACATGATATCTGGTCTACTTGCAGTGAGATACATCAGAGAACCAATAATTGCTCTATACTGATGTTGATCAGTATCCTCCCCCTCAAGGTCAGGGCAAAGATTATGGTTTCTGGGTATGGGTGTCTTGGCTGGTTTACAGTCCTTCATTTCAAATCTTTCTAAGATGTCTGAGACATACTTAGATTGACTTATGAAGAACCCTTCCTTCATTTGTTTCACCTGGATTCCTAGGAAAAAGTCCATTTTTCCCATGGAACTCATCTCAAACTTCTGCTTCATAATGCTTTCAAAGTCTTTGCACATTTGGTCGTTTGAAGAACCAAATATGATGTCATCAACATAGACTTGTACAAGCAAAATGTCTTCTCCACTCTTTCTGATGAAAAGAGTCTTGTCAATGGTACCTCTAGTGTATCCATTCTTCAGGAGAAACTGAGACAAGGTCTCATACCACAGCCTAGGTGCTTGGTGCAGCCCATATAGAGCTTTATCCAGCTTGCACACATAGTTGGGGTGCTGTGGGTCTTCAAATCCTGGAGGTTGACACACATAGATTTCCCTATCTATATCCCCATATAGAAAAGCACACTTGACATCAAGTTGGTAGACTGTGAAGTTCTTGGATGCAGCATAAGCAAGGAAGATCCTAACTGCCTCAAGTCTTGCAACAGGTGCAAAGACATCAGTATAATCTATTCCTCCTCCTGGGTGTACCCTTGAACTACTAGTCTTGCCTTGTTCTTGATAATCAAGCCTCTATCATCTTTCTTGTTCCTGAATACCCATTTAGTGCCTATGGGTACTTGACCAGATGGTAGTGGGCATAGATTCCAGACCTTTTGTCTTTTGAATTGAAGCAGCTCCTCCTGCATCGATTCAACCCAACTACTATCCTTTAAGGCATCTTCTACCTTCTTTGGTTCCATCTGAGACAGGAAGCATGAGTACAAGCAGACATTCCCATGATGAGTTTGTCCTCTTGTTCTCACACCTTCAGAGACATTCCCTATGATGTTCTCAGTTGGATGAGTGTTGTGAATCCTAAGACGAGGAATCACTTCCAATTGCAGAGATAAGTCTAGGTTAGACATATTCTGATCAGGAATGGATCACTCTGTCCAACTGCTGTTTCAGAGTCATTCAATGAGGACTGATTGAATGATTGAGAAACATCATCAATGGTTGGTTGTGAAGTAGTATTAACAGTTGCCTGTTCCTTCAGAATACCACTTCCCTCAACCTGGTGTTGTAGTGGATCACCTGAGGAACTTTGAGGTTGATCAAGTGATTCACTTGTTGAAGCTTCACTATTTCTGGAGATAGTTACACTGTCAGATCTGTGAATAGTTGAAGCTTGTTGCCCTTCAGCTCTTGGAGAATTTGGAATAGGTCTGGGAAGCTCATATAGTTGACCTGCATCAGCATCAGCATCACTTTGAGCACCTGTTCCAGCTGAAACATTCTCACAAGATGGTTTAGAATAGTTTGGAAACAATTCTAAATCAAAGATATACTCAGGTCCATTCCCCCTAACACAAGGAGTGTGCTCATTAACAACTATGTTGGATGACTCCTCAAATTGTTGATTCTTAATATTGTATACTCTATAAGCTTTGGAGCTAGAAGAGTATCCAATAAAGATAGCATCATCCGACTTCTCAGCAAACTTTGCCAAGTTGTCCTTTGTGTTAAGTATGGTACACCTGCAGCCAAAGGACCTTAGAAAGCCAATGAACGGTGGCCTCTTGTTCCATAACTCATAAGGGGTTTTTCCATGGGGCTTAACTACAAGAACCCTGTTCTGCACATAGCATGCAGTGCTGACTGCCTCTGCCCAGAATGTTAGAGGTAGCTTTGAATCAGCTAACATGGTCCGAGCAGCCTCAATAAGTGTCCTGTTCCTCCTCTCAGCAACACCGTTTGTTGAGGAGTTCTGGGAGCACTATATTGTCTGGCAATCCCTTTTGAGTCACAGAATGAGTCAAGAACGAAGTTCTTAAACTCAGTCCCTTGATCACTTCTAATAATCTTAACCTTGTGATCAATTTGATTTTCTATTTTAAGAATAAAAGATTTTAAAGTTTCAGCAGTTTCATCTTTACTTCTTAAAAAGAATACCCATGTAAATCTTGTAAAATCATCAACGATCACAAGGCAGTATGATTTCCTTCCAATGCTCATTATACTTGTGGGACCAAAAAGATCCATGTGCAATAAGTGTAATGGAGTAGTGACAGAGTTAACACATTTGGATTTATGAGATGATCTGTGTTGTTTCCCTTTCAGGCATGCAACACAGTTATCTTTGCAGAAAAATTCCTTTTTAGGCAAACCATGTACCAAGTTATTTTTAGCCAATTTATTCATTGTTTTAAAATTCACATGACACATGCGTTTATGCCATAGTGTTGACTCATCACTATCAGCTTTGGAAAGAAAGCATGATACTTCACCCATAGGAGAAGCATTGTTCATATCCAGCTTGTACATATCCCCTTTCCTGGGAGATCTGAGAAGCACCAATTCCGGAGGAATTGTCATCCCTGGTTTGAGGATAATGCACTCATGTTC
Organism: Flaveria linearis; assembly: GCA_024085815.1. Taxonomy (NCBI): domain Eukaryota; kingdom Viridiplantae; phylum Streptophyta; class Magnoliopsida; order Asterales; family Asteraceae; genus Flaveria; species Flaveria linearis. The sequence goes on along the minus strand of CM044016.1, from coordinate 23,294,786 downwards.
TGTGAAAAGCATCTGATGCTTCTGATCACAGAATTGAGAAACACTTAACAGATTGTGTTCAAGCTGTTTGACAAAGTGAACTTTGTCAATGTTTATTCTGCCATTGGATATACTTCCTCTGCCAGAAATATATCCTCTGGCCTCACCTCCAAATTGGACAGGCCCTCCATCAAAGTTCTGGAATTGTTGAAGGAGAGATCTGTTCCCTGTCATGTGCCTGGAGCATCCACTATCTACAATCCAGATATTGTTGTTCTTGTCAAATGGATGTCCCTGCACATAAGATGAGATGGTTAGTTTTGTTTGGAAGCCCAAGCCTTGCAGGTCTCGGGCTCTTCCAAAGATAGTGACATAATTGAACCAAAAGATATGCAATGGGGTTCAATAGAGGTCATTGTTGAAGAAGAGGTTTGGGCTGCAGCATCTTCCTTGATCTTCCAATCCATCCTTTGGTTGATCTTTGAGGATGAGCTTGTTGAAGCTTTTGCAGCATGGTCTTCTTCCGAAGCTTCTCTCTTTTCGGAAGAAGCCTTCACCACCTTTTCTTCCGAAGTAGTCTTCTTCTGAGATGGTTTCAAGGGAGCCTTCTTGTTCTTCGAACCTTAGAAGGTTTGGCTTCCGAAGCCATTTCCCTTCGGAAGAAGCAATTTCTTCCGAAAGCAACTTGGCTTCCGAGACCAACTTTCCCTTTTTCATCATTTGGACCTTTTGAAGTGGTCCAACTGAGAAACCTTCTTGACTACTTCTTTTCTAACATTATTTGCATAATGTGTGCTTGCTGGATTGTAGTAACAATCTTTAGCCATGTGGTTGTGCAGACCACACATTATGCATGCAATGTTAGTCTTCTAGGAACTTGCAGGTTGCTGTTTCTTGGGTTTCTTCTCTTCATCAGCAACTTTCCCTTTCGACTTCTGATCCTTCAGTAGGACAGGAGTGCTGGTACTACACTCCTTTCCTGAATCAGGAGTACCTACCACTTGAAACCCGGCAGAAATGAAGACACCCTTTGCTTAGGGTCAAACTTAAGCTTGGACTCTGCAACCTTCTTAGCAGTCCTTCTAGCAGCTTTAGCTCTGCTTCTTCTTGCCTTGGTGGTCAGGATTTGGTCATCACAGGTGGAGATGGGTGTATCCTCCTGTTTCTCCCTGTGGAGGCCACTATTTTTACTTCATCCTCTAGTTCCAATGGAGAAGGGTCAGCAGTTGGAACCTCTTGCTCTTCAGTACCACATCTAGGTAGTCTAATCGACTCATAAGAGTGTGGTGGAGCTATTTCACTGGTTCCCAACCCTTCTTGTTTTGATAAAACATTTTGGAATGAGATGTTGATGCAAGAATAGTTTGGAAGCTTTGCTCAGCAATAGCTTGCTTCCTGGCCTGAGCCTCAGCTGTGACTAACTGGCTTGAACTTCAGAAAGTTTGGAGATCAGATCTTTGATTTGAGTCTTGTAGTTAGTCTTTTCATGTTTCAAAAGAGACACAGTTTTCTCTAACTCATCAATTTTCCTTTGATAGTCAGATTCAGCTCTTTTAAAGTCAGATTTTAGCACATTTAAAGACTCAACCTCAGATCTGATTTCCGAAATGTAATCCTTATACAATTTAACTTTAGCAATACAGGCAGCAGTACAAAGATGTTCATATACCTGATCATCATCTGTTCCGGCCATGAGTGCTTGAGCGGGAGTCACATCCTGTACCATGAAGCTCCAGTCAACTTCCTGAGCAACAGCAGCTGTTTCAGTTGACTTTTCTTCATGCTTGGGAGCAGTGGGATGTGTGGAGGCCTGTGGGGTTCCCGGGTTGTTCTTGGGAGCCTTGCATTCCCTAGCAAAGTGACCAAGTTGGTTGCAGTTGTAGCACCTTGCTTTGCTCTTATCAAACCCAAACTTGCTGTTGACTGGTTTTGAGGGAATTGCCTTCCAGTTCTCTTGAAGAACTTCTTCGCTCTGTAAGTCAAAAGAGCCATCTGCTGGACAATGTCCAGTACTCCCCATCATCTGGATTGAAGCACTCAAGATCATCAAAGCAGTATTGAAAATCACCAGAGTGTCCACTTCCAGAGACAAAGGCACAACTATCCTGAAAGGAGTTGTGTTGAACCTTTTGAGACTTTGGAGTCTCAGGTAGAGATGAAGGGTCCAGTATGTGAGTTGTCAGGGTAGCATAGCAACTGATGTTGTGGTTCCATGCTTTCCCTTTCACCACATGAAGGGCTGAACTCTGTTGTTTATTGGAGTGGTCAGAGGAGTTCTGCATGTTCATCTCCATATGAAATCCACTTAGGATACCATACAACTCTGTGAGAGAAAGAGTCTTAAGGTCCGAAGTTCTCTTGATGACAACACAGTAGTGAGTCCATAGTTTAGGAAGAGAGGACATGAACTTCCTAACTATGTCTCTGTTCTCAAGAGCTACTCCAATATCCGCCAGAGTATCTACTAGCTCAACATACCTGAAGTATTGTGAGTCAAGGTCTCACCAGCCTTGAAAGTAAAGTTCTCAAACTGCTGCTTCAAGAGATCTTTCTTGTTCTCTTGAGTTTCCTTGGATCCCTCATACATCAGCTTCAAAGCTTCCCATAAATCTTTAGCAGTCTTGCACTTCTTGAAGCGTCTGTAGACGGAGTTGGGGAAGTAGTTTGGAGACAAGTCATAGCCCTTTGGTCTAGCTCTATTCTCTTCCTATCTTCCTCTGAGTAATCATCAACATCTTTTGGAATGATGCGATTACCAGTGGCAGATGTAGTGCTTGGTATGAAAGGACCATTGACAATGGAGTCCCACATCCTTGAGTCTTGACACTTGATGAAGCCTTCCATCCTGATACACCATGTGTCAAAGTCTTCAGGGGTGATCATAGGGGACTTGGTCAAGGTACCAGTTTCCATATCACCTGGAGAGAGCAGCCATTTGAGTGAGTGGATTGTGGTGAGGAGTGAAAAACAGGTTGATTAGGATGGTAAGATCTCACAATCAAGAGCCTGGAGCTCTGATACCAATTGCAGATCGATTTCGGGTGGTTTTTCTCTCACTCACTGTGAATCAACACTCGGCAAGCAGTCTATGAAGAGTTGATCACAATATAACAAGTAACAAGCAGTAAGAAAATTTAACAACAGGTAAATTTTCAAGGTACTTTTATATATTGCTTCTCAACTCAAAGATTACAAGACACTTGGACTCAAATCGCTTACATAAAGAGTTACAGGGAGAAGATATATATATACTACCTACAGCCGGATATACTTTGATACCAGCTGGACACCTCTAACCTTACATCATACTACAAGACTCTAGGTGAGGTCTTTCAGACATTGTGCCTGAGAGTTGGTAGTCAGGACATGTCCCTGACTTACCTTTTGTCACCACTAAAGTTGGTAACATGTACTATCATAAAAGGTGAACAGTAGAATAAAGTATGGTCAACAACATGGCTCTTTAGGAAGATGCCATGGCTGTATCAGAGGTCTGCAGCGGACTGTCAGGGACCATACTTTTATCTGCTGGACATAGCAATGTCTTCGAAGGATAAAGTGCTTCGGAAGAATAACTTCTTCCGAAGGCACTTATACTTCGGAAGACTGCTTTTTCCGAAGCTTGGAGTCTTCTTTGTCTTCGGAAGCAGACTTTGTCTTCAGCTCTTTCATCAGACTTTGTCTTCGGAAGCTTTCAGACTTTGTCTTCAGCTCTTTCATCAGACTTTGTCTTCGGAAGCTTTCAGACTTTGTCTTCAGCTCTTTCATCAGACTTTGTCTTCGGAAGCTTTCAGACTTTGTCTTCAGCTCTTTCATCAGACTTTGTCTTCGGAAGATATCTTCAGCTGTTGGCTTCAGTTGTTGTCTTCAGTAGTTGACTTCAGCTTTTGCCTTCGGAAGATGTCTTCAGCTGTTGTTCCTTAGACTCTCGAAGATCTCTTGCTTGGCTTCGGAAGCCCTTTAATGTAGTACCAAAAGTGACTATGAAGTGAATTTGGTTGCACCAGCCTTATCATGATCCAACAGTTATGTACCTGGGTATAATTATAGAGTATGTTTTAGGGTGAACGTATGTCTATGTTTGTGTTAAGTTATGCCTGAATCCGTATGTACATGCTTAAAATAGGTATTATGCTGTTGGGGACTGGAATACGACTAGACACATGAATACTGCTAATATGACTAATAACCAAATAGTGGTCGTATGACCATTAGAAATTTTCTAGTGTGGGTTAAACGACTGAATAGTGGTCTTATGACCATTAGAAATTTGCCAAGTATGGGGTCATATGACTGAACAGTGGTCGTATGACCACTGGAATTTCTAAGTATGGGATCTTATACTGAACAGTGGCCGTATGACCATTGTAGATGTTCTAATATTGGGGTCTATGACTAACAGTGGTCGTATGACCATTGGAAACTTCCTAAGTCTGGGGATGATACGACTGAACAGTGTTCGTATGACTTAGAGAAATTTTCTAAGTTTAAGGTGGAACGACTAAACAGGCTCATACGACTGAGCAGGGCTCATACGACTGAGCAGTGCTCATACGACTGAACACTTAGAATTTTTACAGAAATTTTCTGGAAATCTGATTTATGGGATTTTGACCAGAGTTGACTAGGGTTAATAAATGATGATGTTTATGAATATAATGTGATAATTGGTTGACCCTTATTACTACTGATTTTATTATCAGTATTTTATTATTATTAACAATATTTATTATTATTAATGTTTGTTGAGTATGTACTGGCATGACGAAGAATGACTAAGATTTAACGAAGAGCATAATCATTATAAGTAAAATATTAATGATAATGAGAAATGGAACGCAAAGCGAAAGATATAAAAGAGGTGTAATGAATGAATGCATCCTTAATGAACGAATGAAAACTAGAGACTCGCAAGCGAAGTGTACCAAAGTGCACGGCTCTAAATGCCTCAAGCTTAGCCGTGTGTAGTTCAGTATCTTTAAGGGTGCACGTAGGGGTCCAGTCTTGTGACTGACCTTCGGTGTGGTACATGGTGTATATATTACCCACATAGTGGGGGTGTAGTATGTCACAGTTACCCACTTAGGTGGGGTGTAGTTACCCATTTCGATGGGGGTGTAGTTACACACTTCAGTGGGGGTGTTGGTACCCACATGGGTGGGGGTGTTGTTACCCGAGTTATGTTTAACTTCGGGGTGTGGCATAAAGCCAAGCATAGTTATGAGGTGAGCGACTTTGTGTCGCAACAGACTCGATGAAGTTCAATCTCTGTGATTGACTCGTAGGGGATTTTTGTCGCGTGTCCCAAGTGATGTGTCTGTCATGTATGAATGTATGTAAGAGACACACGAACAAAAGAAAGAAAGTGAATGTTAACTATGAACAGTATACGAACGAAAGCTAATGAATGATGAGAAAAGAAGATAATAATAATATTATCTGTGTGTACGTACTTTGTGACCGCATATAAGTAAGAAAGTTAAACGAATGAAAAGTATGTTTTATACAAAACTAGAACTCACTCAGCAACGCTGACTTTATGTATTTTCCAGTTGGCAGTAACAGGTTGCTGAGGATGCACCCGGGGATGGCTACAACGGCGGGCAAGACTGACATCCATTTATGTTTTGACGATACTGTTTTTGTAATTCATTCGACTAATTATTTTGTGACTTACGAACTAGAATGTATTGCTTAACACAGTTTTTAAAATGATGAAGGTTTTTGCCAACTTAATTCCGCTGCTTAATTTATTTATATTATGTTTTATGCTGTGAACGACCGACTGTGAGGTCTCCGAACCGGGCCTTACAGAATATAACTAATGTTTAAGTCAGGTCAGTTTATTGCGCTTTTCAAGTGAGACTGGATGACACCCGTCGCATCGCGTGAGGCAAACCACTATATGATAAATATATCTTAAGATGACAAGATAGTAATTTAATGTCAAAATGTAAGACGTCTAATACAACATTTAAGCATAGAATATAAGTGATTTATGCAATACTTTAACTTTTGCCTCCTTTTAATGAACTTCTTCTATTAATATATTATTTAATACAATTATTAATACATTATTTTATAATATGATATTATTTAATTTTCATTAAATTTTATTTTATTTATTTATGATACGATAAATTGACATATAAATTTATATTTACTAATTATATTTTTAAACTACTTACTATTTAAATTAAGTATTATTTTATTTAAATATTTAAGTATACAACTATTATGTATCTTCATATTTATAATAACATAATACTAATATTTCTAAGGGCATATTGTGAGTTTAATAATTTAAATATTTATGTAAATATGTTAATTAATGACATATTATATTATAAGTTTTCGAAATAGTTACAATAATAATAAATATTATCATGTTAATACTACTACTACTACTAGAACGCGGAAAAGGATCCAATAACTTTGAAAGAATTGAACGAGGAGCCGTATGAGGTGAAAATCTCATGTATGGTTTCTGTTCCCCGACATTGTTTCCGACGATGTCCCCTAGGCGAAGGGGACACCATTCTCTTTCTTTCTTCAATCGTTCCGATCAGGACAAGTGGGTTGGTTATAACAACTATAATATCATGTTATTATATTATTTACAATAATATCGTGTATCTGTCGTGTTATTGTATCTATAACAATTTAATGTTCGCTAATTGTATCATGACAATATAATATTAATCGCTAAAAACATGTGTAGCGACAATCCGAGTGCATATATAGTTTAACTCACTGAAATCATGATAATCCCAAACTATAATTATGATGTTATTTTATACGCTCCAAATCAAACCGCGGCGAAACATGGGTCTAACGCTAGTAAGAGTATGATGTGTTGTTCCTTGATTATGGTATATGGTATATTGGTAACTGTTAAAATACGTGATAGTACTTGTTTATGTGCATATATAGTTGAACTCACTAAAATCACTCTGTTTTATATCACTTGACTGCTTACTGTCACTGTGTTGTTCCTTGATTATTGTATATGGTATAAGGTAACTTATAAATACGTGATATGTACTTGTTTATGTGTATTTTTGTATGGAGGCATGATTTCATATATATACTAGGAGGTTCAATAAAAAATATATTTTATCTAAAAAATGTAAGACAGATGTTGTGACGTTGGTCAAAACTAGAAAATAGGCTTAAAGTAATTTGGTCTATTACCATTTAATCTAATTTCTTTCTCCTTTTTAAAATATAGCACATTCATTTTACCATTCTATGCACCCATAAACCTTATGAACAATTAACCTCAAAATACAATAAATTCTAAATGTCTCTCGTTGTCTGAAACTCCATAATTACATACAACAACTAATCGGTGATTAGAGGTGTTAACTTGAGCTGTGGGTGTTAATTGGTAGTGTTTTAAAACAATGATTTGTAGTCAATAATAGCGGTAAATTGAGGTAATGAATAATTACGTGGATGACATGGATGATCAATGATACTCGAATATCATTCGTTTTATCACACTAGTTGTCACGTTGATTGTTCAAGAACAAAACAACACATAAATTGTTGTTCTAACGCAAAACAACACAAACGTGTTATATTGACGCAAATGGTGAAAATTAAAACAACAAAGAACGTGTTGTTTCTATATTATTTGATATTGACATAATACATCACGAAACAACACATGAGACCTTGTTGTTTTGACGTATAATAACATAGAAATGTTACGCAAAATCGCACAAAACTGGGTTGTTTTGACGTAAACAACACAAAACTGTGATGTTTTTATGAAATACAACATAATTTTGTACTGTTTTGATGAAATACAACACAAAACTGTGTTGTTTGATGGAAAACGGCACAAAACTATGTTTTTATGAATACAACATATTTTGTGTTGTTTTATAAAATACAACACAATTTTGTATTGTTTAAGAAATACAACACAAAAATGTTAAATGCAGCACAATTTCACATAATTTTATTTTATTTTATAAAAAATGTAGCAATACTATACTCAATTTAAAGAGGGAAAAATACTTGATTTTATGATGCAATTTGTTTTAAAAAATAATCTAGCATGAAAAAGTTTTACATGTTTAAAACAATTGGAAGAAACTTAAAAAGTCAACAAAAATGGTTACATACCCAAAGTACCCTTCCACCTTTTTTCTTTACAACATTAACCTCCTAAACCATTGATTAAAATAGAATTCTAAGATCATTTCTCAGTCATCTTAGGCAAAATATACATTTTAGTTGAACCTCTCTCTATATAACTATTCACTATGTGTTTTTTGGTCACCTAATGTATATTGTTCACAAAATATATTGAGTATTTGCTTATGGTCGTCGTCTGCTCATTGTATAAGTTGTGGTACATGATTTTGCTTGTGATGATCTATGTAATCACCCTAATTTGAAGGCATACACACACCACACTAGGGGTGAAACCCGCGCGGTGCAGCGGGGTACAAATTTTTAGTACTGTATCTTTAGCTAACTCTCATTTATTATGCTAACTCTCATTTTGTTTTTTTTGTTTGATTAACATGGAATATCAAACATATTTATATTACTATAGATATGAGAAAATTTGTAAATAACAATTGTTTATGCATAATCACTTATACCAATGTAGCAATATTGTTCATAAGTGTCTTAAAAATGGATTTGAATTACAATGTTGTCCAAAGTTGTATTATATAGTAGTATAGATATAGATTAAGATAACCTTAAATAATTTAATTAGAAAATGATGGAGTACAAATATTTAAAACTTAAAGTAGGTATAATGGGAATAACTCTTATGATATTATACATTAAAGCTTGCAACTCTTCATATGATATCTTAAAATTGATGTAAATTTACAAATCTAGCGTGGTTTCTCTATTATATATATGTGTGCATTATATATATATATATATATATATATATATATATATATATATATAATATATAATATATAAATATTTAATTTATGAATTTGCTAACATATACTATTATCAATATTTATATTGAAAAAAATGAACACGAACTTATTATCTTAACACATTTTTTGCACGGACTAACACAACGTCTCGCGTAAATGGTTGCATCTAGCAAGCGGTTCACCAATAATTAATCATCTATATGTACACTTATACAGAACATAAAAAATAATTAAATATCCATTCATAAAACTCACTCCAAACTAATTAGTTATGAAAGAATTTAAACAAATATTTATATGTATATGTATAATTAATATAGATCCTAAATACTAAATATAGATACTTAAATATAAAAAACTAAAATTTGCGACCAAAACCTCCCACCCATATCCCACCCCACACACAATCCATATATGCACACTTTGTTTTCTTTTTTCTTTATGGATAATCACACCCACACGCACACATACACACAACACACAAACACACACACACACACACATATTAGAGAGAGAGAGATCAAATGAAAACCATGCTTATAATTGAAACTGTGAAAACCACCACTACTCAATCACATAATTTATAATTTATTTAAACATTTTAATTGTTTAAAATATATTTAAGTAAACTTCAATCTTATTTTTTGAGTCATTATATATTTTTTAGTTTAACTCCAAGGAACGACAACGATGACGAACACTTACCTACACGTAACTTCTATGAGTTACAGTACGCAATTCGTAGTTGTACAATTGGTAACACGTACTTACATATATGTAACCACTACATATACGTAACCAACTCTTATTTGTACACTTTGTAACACGTAGTTACATATATGTACCCCTAGTTTTATAGTTTTCATTCATAACATGGTTTTAAGGGATCCCTCCTTTATATACATATATATTACACATACATACATACATACATACTAAATACATACATACATACATACATACATACATACATACATACATACAACATACATACATACATACAGACATACATACATACATACATACATACATACATACATACATACATACATACATACCTACATACATACACATACATACATCATACATACATACATACATACATACATACATACATACATACAACATACATACATACATACATACATACATAATACATACCAGACATACATACATACATACATCATACATACATACATACATATATGCAACACCCCTTTCCAAAGACCTCACAGTTGGTTAATCATAACAATAAATCTAAAAACATACTTGATTCTTAAAACAATGCAGCGGAATTAACATTTAACAAACCATTCATTATCATTAATAACTATTGTTGTAAGCAATACAACATTTTTCGCAAGTTACAAAGCATCTATTAATTATATTACAAAACAACAATAATATTTGCGTGAATGGATGCCAGTCTTGTCCTGCCGAGTAGCTTCACCCCCGTGCCATCCTCAGCAATGATTACCTCTACTGAAAATGCATAAAATCAGCATTGCTGAGTAATTCTAGTTTTTAAAGTGTTAAAATATTCTATACAATTTGTATATGAAAATACTCTTTTTCATAAAATACTTTCTTTACTTTCGTACGTGAGCATTCATCGTACATACAACAAGGTATACCTTATTCATATTCATTATCGCACGTATTCGTTCGTTTGGTACTTTATCATTATCTTTCACTGTTTCTAGATCCTATCATAACTTTCCCCCCATCGTTGGTCACGCAGCCACCTCATTCCCCACACAGCCGTCTTATTCTCGGGTAAAGTGACAAGGATCCGTTTCGTACTATGGATCAGTCACCAAGACTGATCCCCCTATGTGTGAACCCTCATGGTTAGCCAAAATCACACACTATATTACACACAGTTGAACTAGCAACTCTCATTGATTGTGAACCTCCTTTCATTTTTCTTGCAAAACTTTTCATTCATTCGTTCTTTTATGTTCCATTTTCATTATCATTAATCTTTCACTTTCTTTAATGATAATACTTTTATTTTACGATCATAAACACACCATGTGAAGTCACACAATACTATTTATTATGAACATAAAACAGCACATATTCATGCATAAAATAAGCTAATGTAACACCTGGAATTTTGACAAAATAAAAGAAAGAAAAGAAATAAGAAAAAGGAAAAGAAATAAGAAAAAGGAAAGAAAAGTATTTTTGTAAGAAAGAAAGAGGCCAAAGTGGAGGGGGCTTAGTGCAAATTTGTACAAAGTCAATATTATAATATATTATGGGTATGGCCACCCATATATGTACAAATTCATCTGCTTTTGTTGACAAAAGAGAAGAAGATAAGAAAAGCAATTTTCTTTGGTTCTAGAGAGAGAAAGAGGTATCTTCACCAAGGTAACATCTGTTGCAAATTAGCTTGGTTTTTGTTTGTGTTTTGACTAAGGAACCGAGAATATATGTTCTTATATGTATGTGTTTTCGAGTTTGGTGTTTTAGACATATCTAGTGTTCAATTCTTTGGAAAGTTCAAGTTGAAGAGTTGAGATTTGAAAGCAGCTAAGGTGAGATTCTAGACCCCGTATTTTACTTGTTTTTAAAGATTTGTTGTTGAAAATGCATGTAATATTTTTAAAACTTTTATATGTATGACCGTATTATATATGCTTGTATGTTAGTATTTTATGGTGTGCATGATGTGTTTAAGGCTTAGAAAGGTAGTAAGAAGCTTAAAACATGTTAAGATTATGTTTGGGACTGAAAAGCATGTTAGAAATATATAAGTTGATGGTCATGCGCCCAAACAGGGCCCATGTGCCTGATATTTTTGTCTTAGAACATTTCAAGTAGGGTCATGCGCCCATACAGGGCCCATAAGCCTGAAAATCTGACTTTGAAAGTCTAAATATTGATGATGCGCCCAATAGTGCCCATGCGCCAAGAGGCTCATGCGCCTAGGTGTTGAAACGACTAAGTATAGGCTCATGCCCCTGAATAGTTCATGCGCCTAAAGGTTAATGAAAAATAGTTAAGTATTGGCTCATGCGCCTGTATCGTAGAGAAACGCCCAAACAGTCCTCATGCGCCCAAATAGTGCCCATGCGCCCAAACACTTAGAAAATTTTCTGAATTTGGGAAAACTAGAATTTTAGGGTTTGACCCTAGTTTGACCTATGGACCGTTTTAGCCTATTTTGAGCATGAAGATGTGATGGTCTATGGATATCTTTTATTGGTTTTCAAAACATATATATATTATAATATATACGTTAAGTATTATGTTATGACTTTACGTAGTATGACGAATGTATGAACGTAAAGTATAACGTAACGAAGTGAAAGATAACAAGATGAAAGTGAAACGTAAAGAAAGAAAGAATGGCCTACAAGCAATAGAAAGGAGGTGCAAGACCATGTTGTCGTTAGCTCAACTGTATGCGGTTTAAATAACCCGAAGGATGCATACAGGGTCAATCATTGAGGTTGACGGGACCCTTGTGGCATGCCCTAGGTGACTGGGTCATCTTCGTGCACAATGTAAATACACACAGGCCTAGCATCACTTCGTGCACAATGTGCAGGGTAATGCACATTGGTCCGATGAAAGGGAGAGATGACATGCCCTAGGTGATTGGTCAGCTTCGTGCACAATGTTCGCGTCTAATTGAAGACCTCAGGCCCAACATCAGCTTCGTGCACAATGTTCGGGTATTGTACATCGATCCGTAAGAAAGTAAAAGATGATGAAAAGTATGAAAAGAAAGTATGTGAATGAAAGTAAGAATGACGAAAAGTACAAAATAAAAGAATGTGAATGAAAGTATTATATGAATAGAATGTTAATGAAAAAATGGAAGGAAAGTATGTATACGATGATAAAAAGAGTAATTAAAGATTGAAGAAAGAAATAAACAATGAATATTGTTTGAATGTACGTATGATGTGTGCTTGTATACGGAAGTAAAGTATTTATGGAAAGGTATATTTCATATATAAAAACACACAAGGTATCTTAATACTTATAAAACTAGAGCTCACTCAGTAACGTTGACTTTTATGCATTTTCAGTTGGCAGGTAATGTTGCTGAGGATGGCACAGGGGAGGCTACTCGGTAGGGTAAGACTGGCATCCATTTCACACATGTTATTATTGTTGTTTTGTAATGCAATTAACGTATATTTTCTTTTGTAACTTAACAATGTTGTATTGCATAACAACAATAATTTATTAATGAAATGAATAGGCTTTTGTTAATGAAATTCCGCTGCAATTTTTATGAAATGTATATTATTATATATGTTTAGTGCTATGAATGACCAACTGTGAGGTCTCCGGGAACGGGTCTTACAAGTGGTATCAGAGCTAAAGTTTAAGTGAATTGGGTAAAGTATTTTCAAAAACTAATCTTAAACTAAGAATGGGACTAAGGAAAGGGATGCCAAGCCGAGTAGCTACTTGCCATCAGGTGTTTATTTTCTTAAAGTTAATTGGAGTTATGTACGTGTGCTGTTTGATTATGTGCTAATAGCAGATTTAGATACTAATGTAGTCATGATAGGAAATGCTTGGGGTGTGAAGAGTAAAGTAAGTGGCTAATCATAACTAGCCACTGTAATTAGGGACTTACTATACTTAACATAAACTGAGCTATTCCTTGAATGACCATGTTAGTGTTTGAATCTTATAGTGATTAGGGAATGGTTGGAGTAGATCATCTAAGGCCTCTAGGGGTGGAGTACAGGGAGGACGTGGTGCTGAACCGCGTGTTACTAGGAACAGGGCTAAGACGCTGAAAGGGCCCGTGAAGAGCTCGAGATGCATCACCAGGAAGGTGGTGATGAGAGTGCGAACTTAAGGGCCTCGGTGAAAGAGGCGGTGGTAGAGGAAGTCCATCAAGTCATCCATATGATTTTGCCGTCTGTAGTGACTGAAGTGATTAAAGCTGTAAGGGAGATGAGAAGAAAGAGAGGAGAAGGACCACCGGAAGGGAGGAAAGGGAGCGATCAGAGACCGAGACGGTTATCTCGAGTGAGGAGGAGAAGGAGGAAGCGGTGCAGGAAACTGCACGAGGATAACTATGGGGCATTTCAAAGATGCAAGCCCCCGACTTTTGATGGAAATGGCAATGCTCTGCTGCTCACCACTGGGAGAGATGGAGCAGTACTACTGAGATTAGTGAGTGCAGGGAGGATCAGAAGTTGAAGTTTTCCACTCACTCTTTTATTGACTCGCTCTGTGTTGGTGGGACAATATTGTCTAAGCTGAGGGCAGCAAGGCCATTGGTAGGATGAGTTGGGGAGAGTTGAAGAAGCTGGTGATGGAGGAGTTCTGTCTTTACCAGGAACTCGACAATATAGAGGGAGTTCCAACAGCTAGAGGCAGGCACCATGACATACCAGCAATACACCACCAAGTTTAATGAAATGGCAAGGTTGGTGCCGGATCAGGTGACGCCGTTGTCGAGGAAGATCAAGAAGTACATTCAGGATTTCCACTGACATTCACATGCATTTGATCGCTGCCCGCCGGTACCTTTTGATCGGTGGTAGACCTGGCAGGTAGGTTGCATGATGAGAGGGAGGTGACAGTAGTTGAGGCAAGAAGACAGGTGGTGGTGACAGGAACTGGAGTGGGAAAAGGTTTGACGTGGCGATTTCACTCCCAACAGCAAGAGGATGAAGGTGGATGACAGTAGGGTGGGGTCATCAAGCTCGGGGATAAGGAAGTGTGGTAAATATGGGAGAGAGCATGCTGGTGAGTGCAGGCTGGGTTAAATGTTTGTTCCAAGTGTGAGAAGCCTGGCCACATCTCTAAGGATCGTAGGGTGGCGATATGCTACAACTGTGGTGAAGTAGCCACCTGAGTCGGGAGTGTAAGAAGCCAAGGGCCGAGAGTTCCGGAGCGAAGAAGGGACGGAAGATGGAGGACAGAGGGAACTGTTAGAGCATTCACGATGATGCGGGAGGATGCCAGGGTAGACCCCGATGTCATGTCAGGTATGTTTCTAGTAAACCAAACTTGTGCCTCTGTGTTATTTGATTCTGGTGCTAGTAGGGGTTTTATTTCTACTGCTTTCTGTGATAAGTTGTCTGTTAGTAGTAGAAGAAATAATGAGCCATTCGATGTGGAAATGCTATGGGTAAGTCCACTAGAATTACTGATATGATAGAGGACTATGCCATAGAACTAGAAGGTCTAGTTTTCTGCTAAATTACATGTGATGCCCCTAGGCGGATTTGATGTAGTACTAGGGATGGACTGGTTAGCAACCTATAAGGCAAACATCGTGTGCCGCAAAAAGATAATTCGATTAATTTGCCCGATGGGAGTTCGGGGACAGTTTATGGTGATCGCGTCACTACGGTTCCAAAGTGATTTCGATGGCGGTGGCAGAAAAGTGTATGAGACGTGGATGTAGTGCCTATCTCGCCTACGTGAATATGTGCACGCATCAGTACCCCAACTGTCCGACGTACCAGTGGCGTGCGATTCCCAGCTATGTTTCCAGGAGACTTACCAGGTGTGCCACTGGATCGTGAGATTGAGTTCAAATTGATTTGATACCCGGTGCTCACCCGTTGCCAAAACACCGTATTGATTAGCTTCTACCGAGATGAAGGAACTAATGGTTCAATTGCAGGAGTTGATGGATAAAGGGTTCATTCGACCGAGTATCTCTCCATGGGGTGCTCCGGTCATATTTGTGAAGAAGAAGACGGTAGTATGCAGATGTGCATCGACTATCGAGAGCTGAACAAGTTGACGGTAAAGAATCGATATTCGTTACCGAGGATTGATGACTTGTTGATCAACTTCAAGGTCCCAGGTGGTCTCGAGGATAGATCTTTGATCTGTTTACATCAGTTGAAGGTAAAGGAGCGGATATCCCTAGACAGCTTTTCACAAGCATTATGGACATTACGAGTTTCTTGTTATGTCCTTTCGGTTTGACTAACTGTCCACTGCCTTATGGATTAATGAACTGAGTGTGTCGGCTAATGTTAGAAATCAGTGATCGTGTTATTGATGATATCCTGATTTTTCGAGAAGCGAGGAAGAACATGCCGGCCACATACGTGAAGTGTTGGAGACACTAGAAGGGAGAAGCTATGCTAAATTCTCTAAGTGTGCTTTTTGGTTACGCGAGGTGCAATTTTACGGTCATGTTGTTAAGGCTGAAGGAATCATTGTGGACCCGGCAAAGGTTGAGGCGGTGATGCAGTGGAAGTCTCCAAAGACGCCATCGAGATTCGTAGTTTCTTGGTTGATAGGTTGTTACAAGAGATTCATCCAAGACTTCTCCAAGATAGCTTCTCCGTGACTAAGTTTCCCTGTAAAGATGTGAAGTTTGAGTGGGTCGAAACAGGAGGATGCTTTTGAGGAGTTGAAGACGAGATTGACTCAAGCTCCTATTTTGACGTTACCCGAAGGTAGTGAAGACTTAGTGGTATATTCATATGCTTCTTATTCGGGACTAGGTTGCGTGTTAATACAACGTAAAAGGGAATACCTATGCATCCAGACAGCTGAAAACCCACGCAGTCAATTATCCTACCCATGATCTAGAAGCAGCTGCGAACTTCGCGTTGAAGATTTGAGGCACTACTTATAAGGGACGAAGTGCACCATATTCCGGACCACAAGAGCTTGAAGTATTTGTTTGAGTAAAAGGATCTTAACTTGAGGCAGAGGAGATGGTTAGAGCTCATCAAAGATTATGATTGTGAGATCCATCCACCCGAGTAAAGGCTAACGTCGTGGCCGATGCCCTTAGTCGAAAGGAGAGACCCGAACCGATTCGGGTGAAGGCTTATCAGTTGGTTATGATATCTGATGTGATGACCCAAGTGAAAGACTTTCAAGATGAGGCGTTGGAAAGATCGCTTTAATTCCGAGCGAATGAAGGGTTTGGTTACAGAATTGGGTGAAAACACTCTCGGTGTTAGAACCCGAAATGGGCGGATGTGGATCCCTCGTTATGGAGACCTACGAGGGCGAATATGGATGGAGCTCATAAAACTCGATAGTCGATTCATCCCGGCCACGAAGATGTATCAGGATATGAAGAAAGATATTGGTGGCCGGGAATGAAGCGCGACATAGTAGAGTACGTGAGCAAGTGCCTTACTTGTTTGCAAGTGAAGGTAGAACACCAAAAGCCATACGGGAAGATCCAACCATTGGATATACCCGAGTGGAAGTGGTAGCACGCCACCATGGATTTTATTACTACGCTACCTCGTACGGCGAGGGGTGCGATACCATATAGGTGATTGTTGATCGTCTGACCAAGAGAGCTCACTTTCTACCGATCCGCGAGACGTATTCATCCGAGAGACTGGCGGTCTGTTTATCAAGGAGATTGTAGCTCTTCATGGTGTGCCGTGTCTATCATGTCGGATCGTGACACCGATTCACGTAGAAGTTTGGAAGAGATTCCATGATGCGATGGGGATGAGGCTACACATTAGCACGGCTTATCATCCTCAGACAGATGGTAAGTCTGAGGGGACAATTCGACGCTCGAGGATATGCTCTGAGCATGCGTGATCGATTTTGGAGGAAATTGGGATGATCACTTACCGTTAGCATAATTCTCGTTTAATAATAGTTATCATGCCAGTATTGGCATGCCACCTTACAAGATGCGATATAGTAGAAGGTGTAGGACACCCGTATGTTTGGGGGTGGTATGGGACATAAGAGTTGGGGAGCCTTGAGGTGATCGAGGCTACCACTGAGAGTTTAGAAAGGATCAAAGCCTTTATGAAGGCAACAAAAGATAGACAAAAGTCATACGCCGATAAGAGGCAAAGACCGATTGAATTCAAGGGAGCGACCGAGTTATGTTGAAGGTCTCACCTTAAAAAGGGATTATCCAGTCAGGAAGCGAGGTAAGCTAAGCCCGAGGTACATAAGGCTTTTCCGAATCATCGCATGAGTAGGAGAGGTGGCCTATCGATTAGAATTGCGTGATGAGTTATTGGAATACATCTGACATTCCATGTATCTTGTCTAAAGAAGTGCTTAGCCAATGAAGATATGATTGTACCACTGGATAATATTGAAGTGGATGAACGACTCAATATATAGAGCAACCAGTGGCAATCATCGATCAAAAGATAAAGGCTATGGATAAAGTGGTTCCACTTGTGCGGGTGCAGTGGAAACACCAAAGGGTTCTGAGTCTACGTGGGAGACTGAAGAAGAGATGACAACATTACCCACAGTTATTCAAGAGTAACGGGTTTTGGGGATGAAACCTCTTTAAGGGGGTGGACTTGTAACACCCGAAATTTTGACAAATAAAAGAAAGAAAAGAATAAGAAAAAGGAAAAGAAAAGTATTTATAAGAAAAGAAAAGAGGCCAAAGTCGGAGGGGGCTTAGTGCAAATTTTACAAAGTCAAATATATAATATTTATGGGTATGGGCGCCCATATGTGTACAAATTCATCTGCTTTTGTCGACAAAAGAGAAGAAGAAGAAGAAAAGCAGATTTTCTTCGGTTCTAGAGAGAGAAAGAGCTATTCTTCACCAAGGTAAGCATCTGTTGCAAAATTGGCGCGGTTTTGTTGTGTTTTGACTAAGGAACCGAGAATATATGTTCTTATGTATTTATGTGTTCGGGTTTGTGTGTTTTAGACATATCTAGGTGTTCGAATTCTTTGAAAGTTCAGTTGAAGAGTTGAGATTTGAAAGCAGCTAAGGTGAGTTTTCTAGACCCCGTATTTTACTTGTTTTTAAAGATTTTGGGGCTGAAAATGCATGTAAAACATTTTTAAACTTTTGTATGTATGACCGTATGTATATATGCTTGTATGTTGGTATTTTATAGTTGTGCATGATGTGTTAAGGCTTAGAAGGTAGTAAGAAGCTTAGAACATGTTAAGATTATGTTTGGGACTGAAAGTATATTAGAAATATATAAGTTGATGGTCATGCTCCCAAACAGAGCCCCTGTGCCTGATATTTTTTGCCTTAGAACATTTCAAGTAGGGTCATGCGCCCAAACAGGGCCCATGCGCCTGAAAATCTGACTTTGAAGTCTAAGTATGTGATGATGCGCCCAAATGTGCCCATGCACCCAAAAGGCTCATGCACCTAGGTGTTGAAACGACTAAGTATAGACTCATGCGCTTAAACAGTTCATGTGCCTAAAGGTTAACGAAAAATAGTTACGTATAGGCTCATGCGCCTGCATAGTGGAGAAATGCCCAAACAGTCCTCATGCGCCCAAATAGTGCCCATGCGCCCAAACACTTAGAAAAATTTTCTAATTTTGTAAAAACCAGAATTTTAGGGTTTGACCCTAGTTTGACCTATGGACTGTTTTGGCCTATTTTGAGCATGAATATGTGATGGTCTATGGATAAGTATGTATGATGATATGATGAATGTATGATATGCATATGTGTATGATGTGTTATCTTTTATTGGTTTTCAAAATGTATATTATTATAATATATATACGTTAAGTATCATGTTATGACTTACGTATATGACGAATGTATGAATGAACGTAAAGTATAACGTAACGAAGTGAAAGATAACAAAGATGAAAGTGAAACGTAAAGAACGAAAGATGGCTTGCAAGCAATAGAAAAGAGGTGCACGACCATGTTGTTGTTAGCTCAACTGTATGCGGTTTAAATAACCCGAAGGATGCATACAGGGTCAATCATTGAGATTAACGGGACCCTTGTGGCATGCCCTAAGTGACTGGGTCAACTTCGTGCACAATGTTCATGGTTTATTTATAGACCACAGGCCAACATCAGCTTTGTGCACACAATGTTCAGGGTATTGCACATTGGTCCAGATGAAAGGGAGAGATGACATGCCCTAGGTGACTGGGTCAGCTTCATGCATAATGTTCGGGTCTAATTGAAGACCTCAGTCCCAGCATCGGCTTTGTGCACAATGTTCGGGTATTGTACATCGATCCGTAAGAAAGTAAAGATGATGAAAAGTATGAAAAAAGTATGTGAATGAAAGTAAAGAATGACGAAAAGTACGAAACGAAAGAATGTGAATGAAAGTATGTATTGAAAGAGAATGTTAATGAAAAGAATGGAAGGAAAGTATGTATATGATTTTAAA
>CM044016.1:23184155-23274703 GCA_024085815.1 Flaveria linearis | reverse complement strand
AGATAAAATTTTAACTGAAGCAAGGAATCCTGCAGCGCCGTGCAGTAGGGATTTATGAGCCTTAGGTGCTGAAATTATTTGAAGAGTTTTTCGAGGTTTAGTCCCCTGATAAATGAGTTCAGGATGATGGGGATCTCCAAACAGAATGCGACGAGTCTGACACTCAATTGTAACATGATGCCGAGTTAACCAGTCCATTCCCAAGATGATATCAAAATCTTCCATTTGCATGGGCAACAGATCCGCTGTAAGAATGAGCGATTCAACTCGGATCGGACAATCCTCATACACATGAGAGATTGTAACAGAGTTTCCCATAGGAGTCATAATATTCAAAGTATTTTCTAATAATGTTGGGCTCATCGTTAGATGTTTAAGAAAAGATTGAGAAATTATGGAGTGTGTTGCTCCAGTATCAAATAAGACTTGAACTTCACGAGTTCCTAACATGAGAGTACCAGAAACAGTACCTAAAGAATTTATGTTACCATGGCACACTTAGTATATAGATAACAAGCATAATTTACATGGTAAGACTACTAGATTATTCAGATACGACAGATTCACATATGGGAGGAATATCAAGAGTCATACCTGGTGTGTTTGCTGCATCCTTTGCGTTCAGAGCAAACACTCGTCCTCCTTTAGTAGGCTGTTTTGCACTATTTCCAGCCTTCCCTTTATTATCAGGATACGGACAGTCTTTCAGTACATGGCCGGTCTTTCCACATCTAAAACAGGCTCCTGAAGCTCGCCGACAAACACCAAAATGACGTTTTCCACATGTAGTGCAGACCGGAACTTGCTCTTGACCTTGGTTTTCGGCAGGTTTAGGGTTCTGCTGTTTTTGTTTCCATTGATTACCTTGGCGGTTATTATTTCTGTTGAATTGGGCTTTTCGATCACCTGTATGGTGTTTCTCGCTTGAAGATTGCCCAGAAGGTGCGGTATGGTGTCCTTCACGATTTCTCTTTCGACTCTCCTCAGCTTTAGCTAACCTCTTCTTGTTTTCCATGTCAAGTGTTTTCACGGCATCAGCTACTTCATTGATATTGTTAAACCTTTGAGTCACTATCCACCTCCGAGTCCTCTCATGAACAGCCCATTTCAACTTTTCTGCTTGGGCCTCTGGGCTACCTGCAGCTTCCCCAAGAAAGCTAGCCAACCTACAGAATCTTGCCATGAATTCCTGCCAAGGTTCACCATCGCGTTGCTCAATAGATGCATATTCACGTGCATACTCATTTCGTTCCACTTCCGAGAAATACTTTCGGAAGAATATTGTGCGGAAATCGGCCCAAGTAAGGGTAGCAGCATAACCTTCTCCACCATGTGCAAGTTTTACCCCTTCCCACCAAACTAGAGCATCATCCTCCAGTTTGTAAGAGGCCAACCTAGTTTTAAATATGTCATCGACTCCTAGTACTTCGAATATCTTTTCCACATGGGCTATCCAGTTCCGAGCATCCATCGGTGTAGCAGCATCACTAAAAGATCTTGGTCTTTGCTTCATAAAGCGCTCAAGCCAGACATGAATCCCGGCCACAAGTGGTGTTGCATTTCCACCGGAAGATGGTCCAGTGTGGTTCCCGCCAGAAGGTGGCTCTGAGTTATTTCCACCGGGTGGAGGTCCTGTGTTGTTTCCCTCCGAATTTGCCTGTTGCATCTGCTGGATGACTGTTTGAGCAGTCTGAGTCATCAGATTAGGGAGTATTCCAGAAATAGCAGCGTTTACAGCATTAGCAACGAGGGTTTCAAGAGGAGTATCAGATGAGGGGCCACTCGATTGATTGTGGTTGTTCACACGTCTCTTAGGAGCCATCTGAAATGAAAATATACGTGTGAACACTGGAATTTAGATTGGAAAACAAATTAGATCCTAACCCAACGTCTACCCATAACCTCACAAATTTATTATTAATGTTTAAGTTTTCTACAGGAAAGAGCCTTTGCTCTGATACCACAACTGTAACACCCCGGCCCGGATAGGGCTGACGTGTCACTAATACGGATATCAAATCAAAACGCATTCCCAATATTAAACGATTACAAGTTCAAATTCCAAAACCTAATTAAGATGTTCAATACATTAATTAAAGTAACAGATAATCTTGGTCTTCAATTCACTCTTCACTGGTTTCCCGGATTACCCTGCTGACCTGACGTGCATGAAAACAAAAGCACGCCTGAGCATAACGCTCAGTGAACGGAATAGCGGATAACAAAAATAAACAGACATGTTGATAAACAAAGAATCGACAGATATAAAAAATAAACAGACATGGTGATAATCAAAGAATCGGCAGATATCAAAATAAACAGACATGGTAATAATCAAGGAACCGACAGATATAAAAAATAAACAGACATGTGATAATCAAGGAATTAGCAGATATCAAAAATAAACATACGTCATAAGACATATGTCAGATAGAACATACCCCGAGCTAATAATCATATCATATAATAACTGAACAGGGGGAACACAGGTAGCGAGCCCGTGAACCAATGTGAAATGGAGTATGGGCAGACATACAGACCATTCACCAGGGTCCTGAATGGAATGGTGTGTAACCATCCACCAGGAAATAACAGAACTAGCCTAGGATCGATCCATACGCCTCTGAGGAAATAATAATATAACCAGACATAATTTCAGAGTCCTCTTTAGAGACGCCGTGATCTCAGCTCACCGCCACGGTTGGTGCCACGTTATCGATGCCGCAATAACGCGTCTTGGTCACCCCCAAGATAGGGAGAGCTCGGGTAACAAATTCAGAAATATATAGTAGTCAAGCTACTTATAACAGAATCAAAAGCAAATTATCAGGAATCAAAACTAGAAATGAACGGAAATCAATTACGAGACAGAAATCAGGAATCTGTACTGTAAAGTAACGGAACCAAAAGTAAATACTTATGATATAAAGAATTAGGAATCCGTACCTTATACACGAATGACAATAATCAGAAACAAAGTCTAGGCTCGGTTAATGCCGCGAGAACCTACGATAACGTAACGCAAATTATAGTTTGGAGTTTCCTATTTTAAATTGGAAAAATTCCAGTTCTGCCCTTGTCTTTTCGCACTCGTTAAAAATACTAAACGACGTTTAAAAATTCTGAAAATCTCCAGTTTACTAGATTAGTGATTTCTAAACAACTTTCATTTAGAAAAGTTTCTGATTTGGATTACCGAAATATGGGAAAAACGTAGATCTTTACAGCTGCGCAGAACTGCTAGCTGTTACGAAAACGACTATTTGGTGGTCTAAACGAATGAGTTTTTCTATGTTTTATATATCAACAGATTCGTTTTTCGACGAACTTCGTCATGGACATAAGGTTTAACTGATTTGGATCTGTTATGATCAAGTTATGGCTTCTGTAAGTTGGCTGTAAAATACGTATAAATCAAGGTATTTTGGTAAACCGTAAAATTATTTCTAGTTAAAATACGTCCGTTACGGGTCTGGAAATTTTTTTATAAATAAGTATAAATCATGATTGACTTCTGAAAAATTTGGCTAATCATATTATTAATCCGTTTGTCATTTATAAAATCACATTCCAAAATATTTATAAAAACTAGTTAAACGTGTGACTTGTTTAAAATGCTCGGTTAATGACTAAATCTTAATTTGGTCAAAATACTTATATTTCCAGTAGCTAAAACATTATCAAAATAGGATCGTATCAAGTTTACTAAGTTAAGCAAGGAAACTATGTTTAAAACGTAAACCGAATTAAACGAGTACTTATTCAAACGGGCATCCTATGATCGAAGGCAATGAACTAGAATACTAATTAGGATGTCTAAGATTCAAGGATAACATAATGACTAATAACATCTTAATGATTCCCATTATTTAAAGTTTATTTTTATAAAAATAAACTAATTATAACGTTTTCTTACTATTATATATAATAATTATTAAGGTGTTTTAATGAAATAACTTTACAGAAAATAGTTGGATAACTTTTAAAATAACCAGGGTTTATAAAACTTGTTTTTATAATTTTTAGAAATTTTTACAAAATTTTAAAAGGTCAAAAAGGCATAAAAAAAAATAACAGGAGGTGCCCGGGGTCGAACCCGGGACCTCATCTAAGGCAAAGAGCGCAGGAACCGGTGAACCAAGGCCGCAGCCGCGGTTTATGTTGGGTTCCTTTACTTTTAAACACATATTAGAGAAATCCCCAAATTGCAAGAACCCTAGAATTGATCCTCCCCCAAATCGAACCCCAATTGGCTATTGTATATGAAATCAAGCTTAGGGCTTTGATTGCCCATGTGAAACCGAGTAAGTAGGTGGTTCTAATTACCTGATTTGAAGTGCAAAACGTCAAGAACAATCGAAGTATAGGTCGCGGCTGCCCGAGGTCCAATCGATGTGCAAATGTGGATACTAATTCAATTCGTTTTACAGGAAGCTTCTACTCGATCAAATGAAGAAAAGCCCTCTATTTAATTCGGTTAACCTTGATCGCAGGTTGGGTTTCTGATGAGTTGCAGGTCCGAGACGAAAGTGGCGAT
This sequence comes from Flaveria linearis, assembly GCA_024085815.1. Classification (NCBI taxonomy): domain Eukaryota; kingdom Viridiplantae; phylum Streptophyta; class Magnoliopsida; order Asterales; family Asteraceae; genus Flaveria; species Flaveria linearis. The sequence goes on along the minus strand of CM044016.1, from coordinate 23,270,166 downwards.
TGAAGGTGGTGTTTTAATGTATTTTAGATCGAATTGAGTTCTATGGAAGCTTTTAAATGATTATACGATCGTTAGTGCTCCATTATTTCAGTTATTAAACACGTTTAGTGCGATTTGAATGTGGGTGTCGGCCGAAAGTATAAAGTGGTCAACTTAGATCGCACTAACGATGTTAATAATCAATTTGTCGTGGGGTTTATGTTCGCCTCTTTCACGTGAATGATTTGGTGTATTTTGGCATTTAAACATTGAGTTTTTGAGTGGGTTCGGGGTCGCCGGAGGGCCGACCGGACTTTGGCCGGAAAACCCACCGGAAAAACGGGGTCGGGAGAGAGAGAGAAAGAGAGGTTTTACATTTTACACAAATGGTCCCTGTGGTTTAATCTCTTATCATTTTATGCCTAAACTTAATAATTTAAGTTTCTAAATTGGCACAAACGCCCCCTGAACATTTAGTATTATTATTATTGTTATTATATATATATATATATATGTATATTTTTTTATGGGTATTATATATTGGACGTAAACAGTCAGCTTCGGTTCGAAACGCTAAGTAACAAGAACATAGGCTAGCTACCTAACGATATGCTCTATATACTAAACCATTGAAACGCAAACCATTGAACGCTTACAAACACATTTCTTGTTGATTAAACCTGTGAACTTACCAACTTTCTGTTGACACATTTTAGCATGTTTTCTCAAGTCACAGGAACGCATAAGCTCATGATGCACGCTACAGGAAATGCACTCAGGACATGCATTCATCTATTTTATTTTCAGCATTAAACATTTTGTCTAAACATGGATATTGTAACTGTACTGTAATGGATTTACAAACTATGTACACGCTTCCGCATTGTTGTGAACTTTGTTTATGTTATATGGAATGAAGTCAAATGTTTATTTTAAATTCATATAGTGTCGTTCGATATGACTGTGTCTGAGATCCTGGTATGTCACACGCCTAACGGTAAAACCCCGTTCGTGGAAATTGAGGGTGTGACAGATTGGTATCAGAGCCACAGGTTATAGAGAACTAGGATTGCATTGCATCTAGACTATAGCCTTAGACACAACACTAGTATTGCACAGACACTTTTACATGGTTAACACTATTGTGCAAACAACCTTCTGGTGTACTGACATTACACTGCTGAGCAAACATAACATTATGGGTATGACATGTGTGTCATTACCGGCTGACAGAGGGGCGGAGAATCCCGCTCGCTCACTACCAACGTTTACACTTGATCCTTCACTTTGGAGTGGAAGCATCGACGAATTGAACCAAACATTTCCATGATTGGAATATGAAACTCTTTCCTAACACACGCGATAAGCTTAATGATGACAAACAAAAAGAACAATACCTCACTCTTCCAACTCTCTCACACTTGTTGCCATTCCCAACATATCCTATCCTCTACACTAGTCCGAGCAGTAAATGAGGGACAACTAAGATATTCAAGCCTATTAGAGGATCGGACTTAGACATTCAAACACCTAGAACTTCGAAAGGAAAAAGGCCAAATTGTCTTGATTCCTGTTGTTATCTTAACCGAATCACTTGTACAACCTTAATACAACCTTAGTTATTTGACTCTTGGTATAACAAATATATCTTTGATGCTTCTATCATTGATAACACTCGGTACTGGACAAGGTATGTTATCTCGAATAGGAGGAACCATGTGTGACCATGCAAAGCAAATTAGAATCACGGGTGCACACGTAATTGTAATTTGTCGTGCATGAGAATTCTGGTAACTCTAATGGGTGATAACGGTTATGGTCAGTACAAATTCTCAATTTCATACTTAGAGGCATGAGGCCTCGAATCAACATAAAGCTTCACTATCGATATGCAAACAAACCCTTCATTCTTACTAGCATGACACAATTTATTATTGTCAATAATTATTATCCGGTTATTGATTAATATGTGTTGTAAATTGAAGAAATCATGTCTGGAAGAAGAGCGGGACCAGCGGGTGGACGAGGAAATATCACCCTGACTCAAGCCGAGCTGAATGCTATCATCAATGAGCGCGTGACTGATGCGCTTGCAGCTTATGAGCAGGCCCGAAATCAGGACCAGAACGACCAGAATCCGAATCAAGGGGGTCCAACAGTCTGTACCTTCAAGATGTTTATGGATTGCAAGCCTCATTCTTTCAGCGGTTCTGAGGGTGCTGTCACATTGCTTCGCTGGCTGGAGAAACTCGAGTCAGTGTTTGCCATGTGCAACTGTCCTGATGGAAATCGCGTCAAGTACGCCACCGGCACATTGGAGGGACCAGCCCTGACGTGGTGGAACTCACAAGTCCACACCTTAGGGCTTGGTGCTGCAAATGGTATGCCATGGGATGATTTCAAGATTTTGATGAAAGAAGAGTACTGCCCCAGGAGCGAAGTCCAGAAACTGGAGGCACAATTTTGGAATTTAAAGATGATTGGTTCTGACATTAAGGAGTACACGACTCGTTCGCACGAGTTGGCTGCATTATGTCCTCAGATGGTGACTTCGGCCTACAAGCGGATTGAAAAATACATTGATGGTCTAGCTCCTCAAATCCAGGCTAGTGTGATGGCTGCTGATCCTGTCACTATTCAGCAGGCCATCCGACTGGCTCACAAACTCACTGACCAGGCAGTGGCACAAGGCACCTTGCCTAAACGTGGCGCTGCTTCTGGTTCATCTAATCACAAAAGGAAATGGGATGGTAGCAACAGCAAGTCTTCGAGCATCAACAACCCTCAGTAACAACCGACCAAAATGTTTGACCCATCAAGAAGCTTCACCAACAGAAATCAGAACAGCAACAACAACTATGGACAGGATCGAGCAGCTACGCGGGCAAGAATCCCAGGTGTAACCGGTGCAACTTCCATCATCATGGCCCGTGTGATCGACTCTGTTGTCAGAGATGTGGAAAGATGGGTCACGCAGTCAATGACTGCAGGGGTGAACTAGTGACTCAACAACAACAACCCCAACAACAATGCCAGGGCGGAGTGACTAGAGGCTGCTATGAGTGTGGTAAGGAGGGCCACTACAGGAAGGATTCCCCACAGCTGAAGGGTGGAAACAAGGGTAATAATAGGGGCAATGCTAAGGGTCGTGCATTCGTGATCGGTTCCGGCGAGGCAAGGGATGACCAGAATGTGGTTACTGGTACGTTTCCCCTGAATGGTTGTTTTGCTTCTATACTATTTGATACTGGAGCTGATAGGAGCTTTGTTTCCAACAAGTTCATTAAGTTCTTAGATGTAACCCTAGCTATCATGGAATCTAGTTATGTTGTAGAATTAGCTGACAGAAAACGAATTGAGGCAACTCATATCGTTAAGGGGTGCAGACTAGGATTATGTGGTCATGAGATAGATATAAACCTGATGCCTGTCACACTTGGTAGTTTCGACGTAGTTGTGGGTATGGACTGGCTATCTAAGAATCAAGCTGAGATCATCTGTGGGGAGAAAATCATTCGCATACCACTTCCTAGTGGTGAAATTCTATCAGTTCAGGGCGAAAGGAGTGGCATGGTCTCTGGAATCATCTCCTACATGAAAGCTCAGAAGTGTTTACGTAAGGGTCATACCGCTTTCCTAGCCATGGTCACTGAAAAAGAAACCGAGGAAAAGAAAATTGAAGACATCCTTGTTGTACGTGATTATCCTGAGGTTTTCCCTGAAGACCTACCCGGTCTCCCACCGCATCGCCATGTTGAGTTCCAAATTGATTTGGTACCGGGAGCTGCCCCTATCGCGAGGGCACCGTACAGATTAGCTCCAAGGGAACTGCAAGAGCTGTCTACGCAATTGCAGGAACTATTGGATAAAGGTTTTATCAGACCTAGCTCATCACCGTGGGGAGCCCCAGTTCTGTTTGTCAGGAAGAAGGACGGAACTTTCCGCATGTGTATCGATTTAAGAGAATTGAACAAAGCAACGATTAAGAATCGTTATCCTCTCCCGCGCATTGATGATCTGTTCGATCAACTACAAGGGTCGAGTTACTATTCCATGATGTTGGGTTTGTTGGATCTAAACAATGTTGTTTAACCATTTTAAACAAGAAAACGCAGCGGATTAACATCAAACAAATACCATTTGAAATCTGAAAATTATAGTTCATTGCATGTCTATAACAAACCCAAGAATGCAAGGATCATATATATATGTGTTTGAACTAGTTATCACAAATAAAACAACCCAAAGAAGCAATACATACTACCTTGCAAGACTTGCTGAAAATCGTGGATGAAGCTGTCAAAACGTGGATGCATGATGAAGATGAAGCGCTTGGAGCGCCCCTATGGACGCTTGGAGCGCCCCTCCTGCAGCTTGGAGCGTTCCTGATGCCGAGGCTGCTTTTGGATGGCCAAAACATCAACAATAGATGTTCTCAATTGTTCATACCCACAAGCTCTTTAGCAACACCCTTTTGCTAGGCTTTTGTACACCAAAAGACCGAAAATGTGCTGCTGGAAATCGATTTCCAGCCCCAAAACGAAGAGAAAGATGCTGCTGAAATCGTGGATGCAGCTGGAACAACTTCAGCCGTGAATCTCTTGAAGAAAAGAGATTACCTTTCGTTTTGTGGTCCTTGCATGTGAGAAGAAAGGAAGGAGAAGAAGTGTGTGTGTGTTCAAGGAACACCATTGTTCCAAGACCAAAAAAAACGAAAATGGAGAGGCTGCCAAAAGAGGGGGGCGGCGAATCCCCTTATGGGGTTAGGGTTTTCCTCAAAAAAAAAACTCTCTTTTAAATATTAGAAGAGTTTTAAATATTACACATAATTAAACCTTTAATTATATATAATATGCACACACACTTTTATTATTTGATGTTGCTTAACTAATTTAAACAACATAACAAATAATATCCATGAACAAAATATCCTCATGATTTGTTCTTTCTCATATACAATTTATTTAGAAAACCCATTTTCTAAATTGGTGTAATTATTTAATTGCATGATCATATCATCAATTAAATATTAATTGGTGTTTGCTAAGCTTGTTATTGGGTATGACCCGACTTGGATCATGACGTACTAACCACATCAATATTCTATGTGTCTTGGGCATAAAGAATCCAACAATCTCCCACTTGCACAAGATTCATAGAAGATTGATGCAAGCAGTAAATACCGCCTAACAACGGTTTACTACCCTTAATACGCATGACTTAGAAGCCATTCAATAACATCATCCCCTTCAAGTATCCAACTTGAAATGATTTAGGTGAATCAATCATTTATCCTTTTGTTACAGATGTCATGTTAAATCCAAGGACACAGAATGATCATTCCTTGTTGATTTAACTTAATCAGGCCTTAGACATCATACTCTCAACGAATAAGAGGAACAAATCCCATCTTGACTACATACGTTTCTCACAATCACCTTTTGTTATACCTGAACATAGCCTTATGTACTGACAATTATTTCATATCAGTGAAGAACTAGCTCAAGGTATAACACTTGGTGAATATCAAAACCCAATATGTATCTCAGGTCGAAGGATACCAATGATATTCGCCTTTACTCAAATTTACTTATGATCAATCAATAAGATTCCATGTAGTAAGATTTGAGATGCGGGTCAGTCCAATATTCGTATCCCACGAATATCTATGAACCTTGGCAGCAACCAATTGCTCTATATTCATGCCTTATGAATATCCACCAATCCAAGTTCATAATAGTCTTACATTCATATTTGTTCCCACAAATATGACCGACTACGGACATTTAGAATAATAAAATTATTCATGGATGTAAACATGCTAAAAGGAACATCACTTAAAATATCATAAATACATAGATAATTTAAGTATCACAATTGTTCCATATTAATAATATTAATACTAAATAGATCAATTCCAATCACTAGAATATCGAAGTCCCAAGGCACAAGTATGACTTTCATGCTTTGCCCTTTCAAGGAGCTTCGTGACTGGATCCGCAATGTTTTGATCAGAGTGAGCTTTGCGAATACATATCTTCCCTTTTTCAACTTCATCCCTTATGTAGTTGAATCTCCGCTCATTGTGCCTAATCTTTTGATGTGCACGGGGTTCCTTGATTTGAACAATCACACCCTCGTAATCACAAAAGATTTCTAAGGGGTCTTGAATGGTAGAGACCATCCTTAGATTGGTGATAAACCTTTTTATCAATGCAGCTTCCCAAGCTGCTAATGAGGCGGCTATGTATTCGTATTCTGTAGTGGACAATGCTACACTATTCATAATGGAGACATATCCCGATTGTGATCGAGGATCATCTCGATCAGTTTGGAAACTAGCATCCGTGTAACCCTTTACAACTAGTTCCTCTTCATCAAATCCGTATATTAGAAACATATCCTTAGTCCTCCTAAGGTATTCCAATATACATTCAACAACCATCCAATGGATGTTACTTGGATTCTGCTGATATCTATTTGTCATGCTTAACACGCATGACTCGTCCAGTCTAGTGCATATCATCGCATATATGATGGATCCTATAGCAGACGCATATGGGATGTCCTTCATACGATGTTGCTCATCCTTTAAGCTTGGATATTGAGATGCACTCAATATTGTCCCTCTTTGAATAGGTACTATACCTTTCTTAGAGTTTACCATCTTGAACCTTTTCAAGATTTTATCAATGTATGCACTTTGGTTTAACCCTATCAACCGCCTCGATCTATCCCTATAGATCTTTATTTCTAAAATAGAGACGGCTTCACGGAGATCCCTTTTGGAAAGACAATTTCCAAGTGTAGTATGTCATCAACATACAATACTAAGAACGTAATTACACTCCCACTAGCCCCTTGATACACACAATCCTCGTCAGCGTTCTTGATGAAACCCAATTTCTTGATCTTTTCATCAAAACGTTGATTCCAACTTCTCGATGCTTGTCTCAATCCATAGATTGATATCTTTAACTTGCATACTTTATCAGGATGACTTTAGCATTGCGATTGGCGAGAAGGTTTCATCATAATCAACCCTTTGACTTAGAGTGAAACCTTTTGCTACAAGTCTTGCCTTGTAAGTATCCAAGTTTCCATGCATGTCAGTTTTCTTCTTGAAAACCCACTTGCATCCAACCGGTTTGGAGTTAAGTGAAGAGTCATCCAATTCCCAAACTTGGTTGTCATACATGGATTGCATCTTTACGTTCATGGCTCCTAGCCACATGTCACAATCCGAATTGGACATTGCATCATGGTATGTAGTTGGCTCTTCGGAGTCAACAACGTAGCATCCATCTATGAAAAATCCACATTTTCATGTGGAATGCTATCTTTACCAGATCTGTGAACGTTTTGTGTGTATTAATCAACCTCTTGATCATAATCAACAACCTCTTGTTGATTGCTAGTGTCAACCAAACGTGTATCGGCTTGTGGATCTTGATCCTCATCAAATTCCACTGTTCTATGCGTCATTCCTTCCATAAGGAACTTGGCTTCCAAGAACTCTGCCTTTTGAGCAATGAATACCTTTTGCTCTGTTGGATCAAAGAAGTGGTATCCTATACAGTCCTTTTGGATATCCAACAAATATACACTTAGTGAATCGACTTTCAGTTGGTTTGGGTGTTAAGCTTAACATAAGCTTCATAACCCATAATTTTAAATATGATAGCGATGGAACTATTCCATTTCATATTTCAAAAGGCGTCGAATCCACTTTCTTGGTTTGGACCATATTCAAAATATGAGCCGCGGAGAGTAGTGCGAAAACCCTAAAATTATAGAGGTAGTGAGCTTATATCCATCATAGGTCGAACTATATCCAATAGGGTTCGATCTCCTTACAGACACACCATTATGTTATGGTGTTCTGTGAGAAGTAAGTTGTGAGACAATCTTACAACTTCCTAGATGATCCCTAAAAGTCTCACTTAGGTATTCACCTTCTCTATCTAAACGGAGAATTTTGGTAGTTCTATCGAGTTGATTTCCTACTTCATTCTTGAAGTTTTTGAACATTTCAAATTCTTCATGTTTATGTGCCATCAAGTACACATAACCATAGCGACTATAATCGTCGGTTAAGGTAATGAAGTAAGTTTCATCATACCTTGTCATTCTCTTAAAAGGACCACATACATCCAAATGTATGACTCCTAATAAGTCTTTTGCCCTCTTATTAGTACTACTAAAGGGCGTGTTGGTCATCTTGCCTTGTAAACAAGATTCACACTAATCAAATGAACAATTTTCATCTGTTTTCAAAAGACTATTCTTTTAAAGTGTTTAAATCAGATTCTTGTTTATGTAACCAAGATGACAGTGACAAGGATAAGAGTCACTTAAACCATTTTAAGTCTCTTAGTGCATGATGGGTATAATGTTTTATTATAGGACGAATCATCATGAACCAATTCATCAACATCATTAGAAGGCATAGCCTTGAAATAATGTATATCACCCATATAAATATAAATACCATTATTTACTAACTTTAAATCCTAACCATATCATTTTAAAGGGAAAAATAAATCATGTTCCTAGTCAAACTAGGAGCATGTAACATGTTTTGAAGAACAACTTCCAAACCCTTTTTAAAGTTTCAAAACATAGTCTCCTTACTTAAAGTGCTTATTTCTTTTGAACTCTTGCAACAAATTGCAATAGTGAGTTCCACATGTGGTATCCAATTACCCATGTGCTTTGAGGAAATAACACTTAAGTCAATATGGATTATGAAAGTTATGCTTAAGGTTTGCCCAGCATCCCTTTTATTTCTCAACTCATTGAGATAGGTTGGATGAATCCCTTTCAAATGACCTATCTCACCACACTCAAAGCATGGATCGTTTTCGGTTACCTTAAGCTTCATAAGCTTAGGTTTTGGAGGTTCCGCTTTGATCTACCCTTACCCATTGCCGTTGATGTGCCCTTCTCCTTTGGCAACATTTGCCTTGGTATCGGGAATGGCCTTTCCTTATTGATCTAGAGAATAGGTAGAACCTTTCTACCCATCCCTGCCTTAGCTGTTGCGAGCATTGCGTGAAACTCACCAATGCTCTTGTCCTATCCATTCATATTGTAATTCATTATGAATGTCTCAAACTTTTAGTTAGGCCATTAAGGATCAAATCCTTGGTCAACTCCTTTGAGACAGGACAGCTAAGCCTCTCGAGGCGGCCTTAACATCGTCGGGGTCGGGTTGGTTAGGAATAGGATCGTCAAGGACATTTGCCTTTGCTCTTGCTTGAGAACAATTCTCAAGTTTCGAGACCAGCCCATAAGGTTATTATGGTAGAGACGATCCCTATCTAAAATAGTTCTCAGTGATAGGGTATGGACGGTCGGGGTGGTAGCATTATTGTTTGCGGCAATTCTACAAATTTTTCAAAGTTCTTTTTAGTATTTTTTTGAAAAATTTCATTTTAATTATTAATACCCTTTATGTCTCATAGACAATTAATAATTAAAATCTAGAATCCAACGTTACATTCAAATAATGGTTAGGTGACCTTTATCCCACTATTCAAATTAACAAGGTAGTCAATATTTGACAATTGCAACCTTTTGCAACTTCTAGCGGTATGGGATCGACTTTAAACATCATATGCAAAGTCGGCATGTTAATCCCATCAACACCATTTGGAAACCATATTTTAGGTGATCCATTCAACATGGTTTGCAAATCAAGTTACCCTACTTGCACACACATGTGAGTTTACCAACACAAGTGGTTAGGTGACCTTTATCCCACCAATGTGGTATTCCCACCTTAAGTCATAAGTTCCCTCAAAATGGTTAGGTGACCTTTATCCCATTAAGAGTTTCCAAATGACTTAAGTGTTGTGCAAAAGGACGGTGTTAAACTTATTTGAAAAGGGATTTTTAGTTTTCATTGATTCTAGTTTGAAAACTCTAGTTACCTTGTATTTGCATGCTTTCAAATACAAGGTATCCTATGGTTCATTTTTAATAAAACCTCTTTTATTAAATCATTAACCCTTTTAATAACCTCTTATTAATCACTTAATGATTAAGAACCATAAAATTCAGCTTGTTAAGTTTGTTAATTAGTTTGTTATGCATATCCAAATATCAAATAACAATCATACAACAAACAACCAAACAAGCATAATCATTCAAACATATGTGCATAACTATAGCCACTAAATTGACTACACTTGTTTGCCATCACAAGTGTTGTCATAAGGTCTTTCCTAAGGGTTCAACACAACACAAATGATGAGGTCTTCAAGGACTCCCACTTGAACTTGCATCCAAATGCTTCAAGTCCATCCTTTGTGTCTTCCTTTTGTGCTTCCTTCCCGAGCATCTTCTTTTACAAAATATATATCCTAATACATATTTTCTAGTAAAAGAAAAAGAATACTCCTAATCTATTTATTACATGGCCAAATGAATAAACAAATTACAATCCAAATAGAAACACCAAAAGGATTATTACAACCCATAAAGAATTAATACAACCAACATGACAAGATTTCAATCAACCAAATCCAAAACACACATGGTCAAGGCTATGTTATGCACTAATATATGTATCCACATACATAATTTCAAGAACCAAATGAACCCCATTTGACCTTAAATTTTCAGCCAACACAAACTAAGAATTTAGGGTCTATTGTCCAAACAAAAACACAATCAACCAATTTGATATCTTCCTTTCAAGATCTAATCATAAGCATGCATGATTACAACCTTGGAAGGTTGGGATATCATCAAATCATCACAAAACAGCCCTATTGAGGTTGTTAAACCTTATATATCCAAATATACAAGAACATATGAAAAGATGCCATTGTTGGGTTTGTTGGATCTAAACAATGTTGTTTAACCATTTTAAACAAGAAAACGCAGCGGATTAACATCAAACAAATACCATTTGAAATCTGAAAATTATAGTTCATTGCATGTCTATAACAAACCCAAGAATGCAAGGATCATATATATGTGTGTTTGAACTAGTTATCACAAATAAAACAACCCAAAGAAGCAATACATACTACCTTGCAAGACTTGCTGAAAATCGTGGATGAAGCTGTCAAAACGTGGATGCATGATGAAGATGAAGCGCTTGGAGCGCCCCTATGGACGCTTGGAGCGCCCCTCCTGCAGCTTGGAGCGTTCCTGATGCCGAGGCTGCTTTTGGATGGCCAAAACATCAACAATAGATGTTCTCAAGTGTTCATACCCACAAGCTCTTTAGCAACACCCTTTTGCTAGGCTTTTGTACACCAAAAGACTGAAAATGTGCTGCTGGAAATCGATTTCCAGCCCCAAAACGAAGAGAAAGATGCTGCTGAAATCGTGGATGCAGCTGGAACAACTTCAGCCGTGAATCTCTTGAAGAAAAGAGATTACCTTTCGTTTTGTGGTCCTTGCATGTGAGAAGAAAGGAAGGAGAAGAAGTGTGTGTGTGTTCAAGGAACACCATTGTTCCAAGACCAAAAAAACGAAAATGGAGAGGCTGCCAAAAGAGGGGGGCGGCCGAATCCCCTTATGGGGTTAGGGTTTTCCTCAAAAAAAACTCTCTTTTAAATATTAGAAGAGTTTTAAATATTACACATAATTAAACCTTTAATTATATATAATATGCACACACACTTTTATTATTTGATGTTGCTTAACTAATTTAAACAACATAACAAATAATATCCATGAACAAAATATCCTCATGATTTGTTCTTTCTCACATACAATTTATTTAGAAAACCCATTTTCTAAATTGGTGTAATTATTTAATTGCATGATCATATCATCAATTAAATATTAATTGGTGTTTGCTAAGCTTGTTATTGGGTATGACCCGACTTGGATCATGACGTACTAACCACATCAATATTCTATGTGTCTTGGGCATAAAGAATCCAACACATGATAGACCTAAGATCGGGTTATCATCAACTAAGGATACGAGAAGAAGGCATTTCAAAGACTGCTTTCAGAACGAGGTATGGCCACTACGAGTTCTTGGTTATGCCATTCGGGTTGACCAATGCACCAGCGGTTTTCATGGACCTAATGAACCGAGTGTGCAAACCCTATCTAGACAAGTTAGTCATTGTCTTCATCGATGACATCCTTATTTACTCAAGGAATAAGGAAGAACACGAAGAGCACCTTAGACTGATTCTGGAACTGTTGAGACGAGAACAATTATATGCAAAATTTTCAGAGTGCGACTTCTGGATACGAGAGGTCCATTTCTTGGGTCATGTGGTCAATGAGAATGGGATACACGTTGACCCGGCAAAGATAGCAGCTATCAAGAACTGGGCTACGCCTAAGACTCCGACCGAGGTACGACAGTTTCTCGGGTTGGCTGGCTATTATCAACGGTTCATCAAAGGGTTCTCAAAGATTGCTCAACCTCTCACCGCGTTAACTCATAAAGGCACCACGTACGATTGGGGTGATAAACAAGAATCTGCATTCCAGGTCCTGAAGCAGAAGCTCTGTACAGCACCGATTCTATCCCAGCCTGAGGGAACAGATGATTTTGTAGTTTACTGTGATGCTTCTATACAAGGCCTCGGTTGCGTGCTAATGCAACGCAATAAGGTGATTGCCTATGCATCTCGACAACTGAAGATGCATGAGAAAAACTACACGACACATGACCTAGAGCTTGGAGCAGTCGTGTTTGCACTCAAGATATGGAGACACTACTTATACGGTACCAAGTGCACCATTTACACCGATCACAAGAGTCTCCAACACATCTTTGAACAGAAGGAGCTAAATATGAGACAACGTCGTTGGGTCGAGTTGTTAAAAGACTATGACTGTACGATCAAGTATCATCCGGGCAAGGCCAATGTAGTAGCAGACGCCCTAAGTTGGAAGGAAACACTCAAACCAAGACGAGTTCGAGCATTGCAACTCACCATTCACACCGGTTTACCCGATCAGATCCGCAATGCTCAACTTGAGGCGTTAAAAGACGAGAACCTGAAAGCCGAATCGCTACGAGGCATGGAGAAGCAACTGGAAACCAAGTCTGACGGGATCCGCTACTTCATGGATCGAACATGGATTCCCTCGTATGGAGACCTACGAGAGCTAGTAATGGACGAAGCTCACAAATCCCGGTACTCAATCCACCCAGGTTCGGACAAGATGTACCACGATCTGAAGGTTCTTTACTGGTGGCCAAACATGAAAGCAGATATCGCCACCTACGTGAGCAGATGTTTGACCTGTTCTAAAGTTAAGGTGGAGTATCAACGACCCTCCGGGCTACTTCAACAACCGGAAATTCCAGTATGGAAGTGGGAGCAGATATCAATGGATTTCATCACAAAAATGCTGAGAACTCCCAGCGGATGCGATACCATTTGGGTGATTGTAGATCGTCTGACAAAGTCCGCGCACTTCCTGGCAATCCGGGAGACTGACCGCCTGGAAAAGTTAACCCATATCTACCTCAGGGAAATAGTCTCTCGGCACGGTGTGCCGATTTCCATTATCTCTGATCGTGACGCTCGATTCACTTCACACTTCTGGCAGTCTTTGCAACGAGCATTGGGGACGAGGTTGGATATGACCACCGCGTATCACCCTCAAACCGATGGCTAGAGCGAGCGAATGATCCAGACTTTAGAAGACATGTTACGTGCCTGCGTCATAGATTTCAGCAGCAGTTGGGAAACTCACTTACCGCTAGTTGAGTTTTCTTACAACAATAGCTATCACACATCGATCAAAGCTGCCCCATTTGAGGCACTGTATGGGCGTAAGTGCCGATCACCTATCTGTTGGGCGGAAGTTGGGGAAAGTCAACTCACCGGCCCTGAACTTGTGCACGAGACGACTGAGAAGATCGTGCAGATCCGTAACCGTATGGCAGCTGCCCGTGACCGACAGAAAAGTTACGCTGATAAGCGTCGCCGACCGTTGGAATTCCAAATAGGTGACAAGGTGCTTTTGAAAGTGTCACCTTGGAAGGGTGTGATTCGTTTCGGGAAACGTGGGAAACTAAGCCCTAGGTACGTGGGACCGTTTGAGGTTGTCAAACGGGTTGGCCCCGTGGCCTATCAGTTGAACCTACCTGAAGAACTCCGTGGAGTACACGATGTGTTCCACGTCTCCAACTTGAGGAAATGCCTTGCAGACGAGACACTTATCGTTCCGTTAGACGAGATACATGTGGACGAACAACTAAATTTCATCGAGGAACCGGTGGAAGTCATGGATCGACAAGTCAAGACGCTCAAACATAGCCGTATCCCTATCGTCAAGGTTCGTTGGAACTCAAAGCGTGGACCAGAGTTTACCTGGGAACGCGAGGATCAGATGAAGAAGAAGTACCCGCAACTGTTCCAAGATCAGGCATCTACCTCTTAGAATACGCAGCAACTCTATTCAACAGGCGTCACAAACCGAGAGCCTTGTACTTCCCCGTAGAACCTCGTAACATGATGTGCTAATTTTCGGGACGAAAATTCCTGCAACAAGGGGATGATGTGACACCCCGTAATTCCAGGTTAACACTATTCAAACCACTGTCGTTATCATTGGCACATACTCGTTAATACTCGAAACGTATGCAAACACCGCCATCGACATCGTTAAATAAATAATGATAAAATACTAACACGGGTGTTGTAGAGGATTCACATAAACGGGATTTCCTAAGGAATCCTCTTAATTGACATAGCTCGCCCATCTACGTCGTTATCAACCGAAACAAATTCGGGAACTCGGGGTCAAAGTACGTGGACTAAACTTGACAAATTGCCAAACTATGGCTGGGTATATAAACCCCTTACCAGCCCTTATTTTCATTTGACTCCCAATTCTTCCATCTTCTTCACTTTCTTCCTCTACACCTTTCTACCACCTACTAGCACCACGAACAACCTCGTTTGAGCTCGATTTCGCCGGCTAATCCACGCAACAGCTGAGAAATCACATTCCCAGCAGGTAGGCGACCTTGGTCATCCATTTTATTGCTCGTTTCTTTGCTGCAAATTTGGGGTTCGGGTGTTCGGGTTCAACCTGAATGCATGTGGTCGTGGGGGTGTGTGTGAGGTCAATTAGCATGTGCATTTTACTTAGACATGCTAGGAAAGTGTTTCTGGAATCCCTGATTGTGTGAAAACCGAGCCGTGCGATTGGCCGTTCAGTCGTGCGAATGAGTGATGTGTGGTACGGCTGAGTGCTAAGTCGTACGAGTGAGGGTTCAATCGTACGAGTGAGGTTGATTCGTACAATTGAAGGCCCATTCGTGCGAATGAAGTGTCCAGCCGTGCGTCTTGCTTTGATATGCAATCTGGAGTCGTTGTGAGTGAATTCGCCTTGTGTGCGGTGTGCCTATCATGTGATGATATGGTAACAATCAATAAAGTGTCATTTCTTGACCACAAAGATTAAAGTCAACGCAATCAACAAGCACATACTTTTTCAACATAACAGAACCTAACCATTTACAAATATCGACAACCCATTTGGGAATCTACATAAATCTGATACGTCTATGCCTGTTTGTGTGTGTGACACCCACGACCGAACCAATGCGACCCGACCCGACTGAACATGTCTACTAACGCTAAACACAACATTAACACTTAACATAACTGTCAATAGGTGTTTGACAGCGCATCGTAAACAACCCTTGGGAGACTTTCATCCTACATACTTACTACATCATCAGCGAGTTTCACGGCCCCTATTTTACACTCTTTCCTTTTGGGAGAGAAAACATGCACACAGATTTACATAAACGGTTGTAGTATTATTGATATCGTTTGTTACGTTAGTGCAAACACACAACATGTCCTGACACACTCGAACCGTTAGTAATGGGATTAGCGAGGTAATTTTGAGTAGTACTACTGGGTCTGACAAACCCCGCCCGGGCTAGTCCGCTAGCTTGATTGGAGGTCAAGCGGGTGCTTGATTGACCTAACATTTGTCATTGTCTGATGAGACGCGACGGGGATACAACAAACACATATAGGACGTAAACAGTCAGCTTTGGTTCGAAACGCTAAGTAACAAGAACATAGGCTAGCTACCTAACGATATGCTCTATATACTAAACCATTGAAACGCAAACCATTGAACGCTTACGAACACATTTCTTGTTGATTAAACCTGTGAACTCACCAACTTTATGTTGACACATTTTAGCATGTTTTCTCAGGTCACAGGAACGCATAAGCTCATGATGCACGCTACAGGAAACGCACTCAGGACATGCATTCATCTATTTTATTTTCAGCATTGAACATTTTGTCTAAACATGGATATTGTAACTGTACTGTAATGGATTTACAAACTATGTACACGCTTCCACATTGTTGTGAACTTTGTTTATGTTCTATGGAATGAAGTCAAATGTTTATTTTAAATTCATATAGTGTCGTTCGATATGACTGTGTTTGAGATCCTGGTATGTCACACGCCTAACGGTAAAACCCCGTTCGTGGAAATTGAGGGTGTGACATTATTGTTGCTGTTATTGTTGCTGTTATTGTTGTCACACCCCGGGCCCAGAGAGGCGGGACGTCACGATTAGTAAACAACAACCAAAATGCAGCGGAAACTAAATGGTTTATTACAAAGTGTCACATGATGTTTACATTAAAATATTGGCTTTGCTTCCAATTCAAAAGGTGCTTCAACCTACAATCTATAGGTGTCGTGATCAATCTCTCGGAAATATTTCTTGAAGCTTCAATAACTAAGGCTTCTAGGCTCAACCTTTGTCTTTAACCTCTACCCTCGTATCTTGCTTCGGATTTGGGTAACTTCTATAGCTCAACAATTCTCCCTAGCTGTACCTGAAGACATGCTCAAAAGAAAATTGTGCCAACATAAAGTTGGTGAGTTCAAGTGGTTAAAGTTTCAGAAAACAAAAGGGACTCTTAGAGTCCACAAGATAAAGTTTTTGTATCTATTATAGCTGTTGTGGGGTCACAATCAACCCTGCACTTGGTCCCCGGTTGGCCTCTTCTAAACTTGTGTTTAACCGGATATTCCCGTAGGAAAGAACCAAGCCTCAGAACAGTGAACCATTCCTGCTAGGATGGTTCACCATAGTATCTTATTCAAAACCTGTTACATGCCACAAACGACCCCTCAGGATCTCAGTGGGGTACCTCCCTGTAGCGGGAGCCACTGTGCGTGGGGGATTCCCCAAATAGATCTATTAACATAAAGCAAGCGATTCACAAAAGAATTAATGATCATGACAAAAGTATCAGCAGGTATCCAAAAAGTCCCACATACAAGTATCAAATAAAGCACAATATGAAAGTTTCAGTTTAAAAGAGCATGCATCATCCCCAAAACCAAAATAAAAAGGGGAACACGAGAAATCACCTGGTATCCTTATATAATTTCAGAGCTTTGATAAAGAAAAGTGATGATCACCAACAAAGCAATCCTAACTAGAACATATAAGATTCACGTTTAGAATTAGCATGATGTTATTCCATGCGTGCGGTTGAGCTCTTTAGTTGACTTAAGGTTGGTGATTAGTATCCTTAGTGTATCCTAGCTTCTTGTATATTGGTTATTTGTCATGAATTAACTCGTGTACATAGGTTAGTAATGCACCTAATCAAAAATTTAGTCTTAGCATAAATAAGGTAGAAAATCAATTCATGTCATGGATTCCAAATCTTCAAGAATGCATTGACGATGTAAGTAATATATAATGTCTCAAACGATGTTTATAATGTTCGCGTTTATATCATATTTGTTAACTCGGTTGACGCTAACTAATCCAATTATTGATGATAGTTAACGATATTTTATTTAAAAGAGTGTTATAATTAATATTTATTTCAAAATACAATGAAATGACCAACAATTAATAACAACAAGATGATAGATCATTAGCGTTTTAGGTCTTTTATCTTAAATAAAACGTATAGATGTCGGTTAACCTAAATATTCATTGCATACATATACGAATGTACAATCGTATTTGTATGAATTACATCTCTAAGTCTTGTATGATTATATGTTACACGAAATAAACTTATTTGTATCGTCTATTACAAATTATAACCATTTCCAAAAATGAAATGTTTCCTATATTTTATCAAGGTTGATTTCTACAAAATATCATTGTTATTTAAATCTCGTGTCGGAACTATCTATTTAAACCAGATAATTATATCAAGTGGCGTTCATTTTCATTTTATAATTCATGTATTTTGTATAATTGGAGCTCAAGTAACATGCATATAGATTAATATTAGAATTCAAATGCGTTGCGCGTGCGATTATACCTTCCACTCGATTCACGTTCACTAACCCACTCGTATTGCTCATGATCTCATCACGTTATTGTTGTTGACGAGCCGTTGACCTCAATTGACCATCAACTTAGGTCATGACTTAACCTAGTCAAAACATACTAAAACATTTACAAACGCTTTGATATTGATATCTCATACCCAAACGAAACTATAACCGCAATATACGTTACCATATACTTCGGTTTTTGCCTTGAATCTAACATGCATCCACAAGAGCAGCCTTAGATCACCACCACTAACCTTTACCAACATCATCACCTTCGGTTGCTCAACCACCATCGACTACAACCATCAAACAGCACCGTCACCATGACCACTAACAACTACAGCCGCCATCACAGCCAAAACCATCGATCGCCAACATCACCACCATCACCGGGCCTCAATACCATCGTCACAGCCACATCGCAGCAGCCTAACACCATTTCCACAGCCTACCACACCATTACAATCGGCATCCAACTCCACAACCGTCACATGCAGCAGCTTATTGACCCCATTGCAGCAGCCTATCGCAGCACACTGCCCTCACCACTACCATCACCATAACCGCAGCCATTATCATCACCGTCGCGACCACCATCGACCACCAGCATCAATATCGAACCCCTGTCAACCAACAACACCACCGTAGCAGCCGCATCCCTTATCACAGCCGCTAACCACAGCCAACGACACCAACAGTCGCAACCACACAGCCCTCGAACCAACCCAGCTGCCGCCACTTTCAATCGGCCATATCTTTCAAACCACTGCGAGTTAGAAGACGAGGCTACCACCATTGGAAAGGTCTCGTCGAGAGGAAGAAGGCCATGGGTGGCACTCGCTGCCACTCGCCGCCACCCGCCGGCTGCGGCGGCCGGAACCCTGCCGGAACCCTAGCCGCCACAGCTCCTTCTCTCTTCCATAACTTGCTCATCCTTGCGAATCAGAAGGAGCCACTACCGCCATCGTGTTCGTCTTTCCGAAAGCTTCGATTTGATATATGGTACTCGCCGGGCGTCGCCGGAATCGCCGCCGGTGGCCGGAACTTCGCCGGAGTTCGCAAAAAGGGGGAGGGTTGCGGCTCTCTCTCTCTACCAGCCTTATTTTGAATGTGTAAAACCCTAAAATGGGGGAATAAGTTGTATTTATACTAGGGTTAAATGATGGTTTCGAATACGGGTCGGTTCGTACACGTTCGATTAAGTTTTCGCGCAACGTTAGACTTTTCTTTTCCCGTTAGATTCGGCTATATAAAACGTTATAAATATTCCAAGATTATAAATTTTTTTCGTATTAAAAACATATGGAATGATTAAACGAGGTTGTGAATTGACGTGTATTTAATACGTTTAACGGTTTTACGCGTTTTTATCAAATGAGCGTTAATATTATCATTTTGGTACCAAATTATATGCAATCAAGTATTAAAATGACATTTTAAGCGTTAACTTCCTATGTTAGTCACGTTAAAGCCTTATTTGATGAATTCTCGGGATTTTTAGATCGTAACCCGGTTCGCGTCACGGTCGCGTTTCGGAACGCATTTATTCCAGACAACGTATCACTCACCAATTTTATGCGATATGATAATAAACAATTATTAGATGAATGTTTACGGAGTTACGAGGCTCGGTAGACGTATCAGATGACATTTAAATGCCGGTGAAAACCGGTATTCGCGTTTCAGTTACGAAATTCCGTTGTTTATGCATGATTGATGAAAAATCTTTTAGCAAGCATTATTTATGATATTAGTTAAGGTTAACAATGATTTAGATTGGATGACAACCCATTTTAAGGATTTCTGATGGAATTCAGACGTAGTACGCGGTAAATTGCCGTATTTTACTCGGTATGGGTTCTGAATCTGTTTTTAGCTTGGATCTTTCCATAGTTATTTCAAATCACCTAATAATTCATTGTTTCATGGTTTCTTGTTTAATTAGTTCCTAAGCGTGTATTTGGGCCTTAAATGGGCCTTGTTATAAGTTCGGGCCCTTATTGGGCTTATTGGGCCCAAAAAGGCTAGTTTCATTTTCTAAGTTTTCTTTGATAAGCCCAACTCAATTCAGACTTTAGTTGAGTTTTATAACATTTATAGGTTTTCAATTGGGTCATATTTCAGAGGTGTTACATTCTCCCCTCCTTTTAGAAATTTCGCTCTCGAAATTTTAGTATCGTTAATATTTGTTTCCAAGTGTGATACACTCATGGTATGAATCTTGAGGATTTAGAGTTATTTAGTTGAGCATTCCAGGACAAATATTGATGATTAGGTGTCAAATAATCAGGTTTGATTTGGATTGGAGTAACTATTCGAATGTTAGAATCATGCTTGACAGGATCAGTGAGTCAAATTATGAACAGGTTTTTGGCTTCACAATCAGATCATTTAACAATCATACAGAACTAACAAGAAGAGATTCTCCACTGTGGCTCAATGCACCGACCTACAAGGTAGATCTAGCAAGGAGAAGATTCCCAAAATCCCGACGGTGTTACCGTCCTCATTGAGAATCTTAAGAATGATTGAAAAGAAGAGGATATTAGCGTGCATGCCTTTAATTGGCCAGGATAATCCGGTCACAATGGACTAAAAGTTTCAAGTCAAGAAAGATTTGAGTTTCCCAACAAGTACAGATTAATATCTAGGAATCGCACGATCATTCCTACAAAGCTAAAACTAAGAAGTTTTTATGATGGTTAAAAAAATGAAGAGGTTAGGTCATGCACAAAGGTCTTCAGCTTTCAAAGCCTATTTTTTAGTTCTTAACTTCCTTCCGAAAAATTTCTTCGATCTCTTCCTTCTATGATTTCATCTTAAGAGGGTTAAGTCCTTTCTTCCACTACGTGCTTCTTCTAGTATGCATCCTTTTCCGGAACGGTTCTGTATATCAAAACCTCAGTCTTCAAGTAGATCCATTCATCTTATCTGACGCATGACAAGAGTTTCCCGAAATGGGATGTGCTATATATACATATTCACGTGAACTGACGCTGGTAGAATCACAAGTTCAAGAAACGATACAGTGTAGGTAATAGAAGGAAAGCCTAACTTTAGGCTATCTGCATTCGTCGACGAGGGTAAGCATATACAAATGCGGTCAATACTTGTTCTCTCGCATTTGGTAGTACGGATGTCTTAGGACAATGCGGATGATGGCCTCCTATTCGCACTTGCCAACGCGGTTGACATTACCGATTGTCGATCACCCTATTGTGCTTGGTCTAGTATTCTGATGTGTAGTGGGTAGTGTCGCATCGATAATGTGTCCAGGTGCATCCTTTTATTTTACGAAAGTTTCCAGTTCATGCTTAATGTAGCTCTCCATATATCTTCTCAGCTTCAATCGGGCGACTAGAAAATTGTCTTGTACTGTTGTATCAACACACATCTGTAACTTTCTTATACGCGCCCAAACGAATTCCGCTTTTCTCTAAGGATAACGGTGCCAGTCGTATAGTTACACGAATCAAGTTTTTGTTAATCCTTTTACAACTTTCTCCTAACCCTAAGCATTGATGCATCTCAATGTGGTTTTTACTTCTTCCTGAAATTTTATAGCTTCAACTATAGCTATTTGTCTCGAATTTCATGCTTAGTAGTAGTGGCAAAATGACAGACATGTCTAATTATGTCCTACAGATCCTATCCATAAGACTTCTGATTACATGAGATATGTAGGTCCTCCCACATGGGCTTGACCACAACCTTCGTACTTGCCATATCTGTTTTCAACTGTTATTTGTGTAATGTCGTTTTCCTTATAAACACGACTGATAACAGTTAAGATGTAGGTAGCATCTTGAAATTGATTAAGTATGTTATCACCTCTAGGAAGACGATATCACTTATCCTTGGTGACTTTATTTAACTCTTAATAGTCCATCCATAACTGGAGCATTCTATTTTCCTTCCGCAAAGAGCATTAAGTTTCCTCAAGACGACATACTAGGTCTTATGAACTGTTTATCTAACAGCTATCGAATCTGCTTTCCTTCCACCAGCTCCTTAATATAAGTGTCTAATTCAATACTTCCTTAAGAGCAACCTCAACTGTTGTCTTAAGCTACAGAATTGCTGCAAATGTTTCCACTAATTCCTTCGTAGTGCTTCCCAATTAAGGTCAACCTTCTAGATGACCTCTCCCTCGGTCCATATTCTTCAAGGCAACTGTGCCCTATAGAGGGTCTATTCGTGAAGCAAGTAACTCTGTTTAGATTCTAATTTCTTATAAGCTTATCGATTGTTCCACGAGATATAAGAGTAAGACTTTTGCTCGAATTCCCGACGGTACGGAGCGTTCTAGGGTAAGGTATTAGAGAATCACTTTAGGAGAGGTTTGAAAATTTAGAGGGAAATAGTACCAACGCTTACGATCAAGGATGATTATGCAGACTTTCTTTGTCTACAATCTGTTGCATGTCTATCACTTCGTTGTAGTTGGATCTCAAGTGATTTAACACATGAGATTTCTTGTAGCTGATTTTCTATGCTTCTTAGTACATCTTTTGGAGAAACACCATCGTTTAAGTTCGACCATGAGTTCTTCCCATGAATTCTTCATTATTATCAACCGCATCGATTCGAACAAGTTTAGGACTTTATCAAGGTGCTCGCTAGCACAAGAAAGTTAACTACCACTCTAATAACTTATCGTATAGTTCGAGATCGTACTCTACTTCAGATCTTTCCTCTCGAATCACGAACTTATCGCTCAAATAGTTGAGATCTCCGAATAGAGATAACTTACAAGGTTTTAGAGTTTTCCGCATCGGCTATCACACGTTTCCAGAGATGAGGGTTATGCTATAAGGCTTAAGGTAAGTAGCACTACTCGTTAAGAGAATAAATCGAGAACAGAGGGTGAGTGGAAAAATCGGGGATCCACTGAAGTTGTACATTCATATTTTTGTTTGGAATCTCGAAGGTTAGTTTTTCTCGGCAGATATCCCTGGCACTTGAGCATTTATCTTCGGAGAATCTGAATTTTTAGAACAAAGTTTCATTTCCTATATATTCTGGCGTTCAGAACTTTATCAACAACCCGATCAGTTAAAAGCAGGGTCAAAATAGTTCAACCTAAGTTTCGTGTGAAGATTGTCATTAGGTGACTAATGGTTAAAGATGATGAAAGATTTCACGAGCGTAGTATTAAGAAAGGTGATTATCAATCACAATCGGAGCTGATATTAAGAATATTCCTTTGAGTTAGGTGATTCCATTACAATGAATAGGTAGAGAGAAGTCATATTCCTCAAAGGCTTTGAGAAAATAATCAGAGGAATTCTAGAATCCAGAAGATTCTATGAAATGTGAACTACTAAGAAAGAAAGAAGTGACAAGTTTTCTATGTCATTGACCACAAGAGACGTGTCTCAGAAATTTATTACTCTGGTATGCTCTCCGTTGCACAATCCTTGTTAGAGAGTCTTCCACTATGTTGAGGAAGTTTTGACGAATTCAATGTTGGGTAGGAAGGAAATTTCAGGCATCGCTAAAAATAGTATGGCTAAAGCACACGCACAACGAGGTGAAGTGCCATACTCAGCACGAGACCGGTTAAGTTTGAGAACATGATTCAGTGGTCTTCAGAGTCTGATGGTCTTATCATTATAATTCCAATAGGGTAGTAGAATAAAAGAAAAGAGAAGAAGAGAAAGGAATAGTTACTGCAACATCGTCCTTGGTAGCTCTTCAAGTGTCAAATGTTTTCGCCCAGCATGAAAGTTTTGAACCTAAAATTATTGAATATATTCCAAATATTTGTGTTTATTCTTGTATTTATTGGTTCTTTAAGTGTTTTACATTGATATTAGTTTACATGACAGGGCCCACCAGAATTCAAGTGTACCTGTAAATTCACCATTACGTGTGCACCCGTAATCGTCAATTTACCTTACACTATCATTCTAGTCGTTCCTATCATAAGTTCTAAGTTTTGTGTATTCAGGTCCTGGAGTTAAAAATTTCATTTAGTCATCATTTGCAATTAAGCACACTTAGATTCCAGTTATGCTAATCATTCAAGTTAACCCAGAAATTGTTTCAAAGTAAGTTTAAGCAAATCAAGCAATAAATGAGCATTCAGGTACATGCTATCCTAGGGAGCAGAACAAACAAAAGGCATCATGGTTAATATCTTATTTCTAAATTCCAACATGTATCATCTTACAAATGAGGCATAATAGGAAGTATCATCATTTCAAACAAGTATCAGTATAACAGTTGTCTCAGGTAACGACGCAAGTCGTATCAAGTGTATAGCTAACAGCAGTTGTTTCATATAATGACAAAAGTCAACTGTGCAATCAGATAAGTATCTCTCCAGGATTTAAGTCCTAATTTATATGCACACCTTTGGTTTCTAACATTCTTAGTACTTGGCATTCAGTAGTCCTAAGAGTCAACTCCAAAAGATTCCATACCTTCAGGGTTTACTCGGGTGCACCTATCATAGGTTACCCTAATTTATCAAGGTTTCTTATAGAGTAGGGAATTCTTAATGGGATATATGTAATCCTTAAGGTATAAAAGTTAAGATGGGAGTTCTTAAGGGAACCTATTCTTGCTGCAAACTTTGGATCACTGGATCATGGAAACAACCTACTAGGCTGGTCCTATTTATGGTTACAGCTTAGGTATTGCAAAGCAAAACCCATATTTCTACACCATTGGTTTAGCCAAGCTCAGAAGAGTCATCTTACTAAGGTGGTCCTATGAGGTTCATATGGTTGTAGTTTAGGTCTCGCGTAGCAGACCTACTTCTCTACAACCTGGCTCTGATACCAATCTGTCACACCCCGGGCCCAGAGAGGCGGGACGTCACGATTAGTAAACAACAACCAAAATGCAGTGGAAACTAAATGGTTTATTACAAAGTGTCACATGATATTTACATTAAAATATTGGCTTTGCTTCCAATTCAAAAGGTGCTTCAACCTACAATCTATAGGTGTCGTGATCAATCTCTCAGGAAATATTTCTTGAAGCTTCAGTAACTAAGAATTCTAGGCTCAACCTTTGTCTTTAACCTCTACCCTCGTATCTTGCTTTGGATTTGGGTAACTTCTATAGCTCAACTATTCTCCCTAGCTGTACCTGAAGACATGCTCAAAAGAAAATTGTGTCAACATAAAGTTGGTGAGTTCAAGTGGTTAAAGTTTCAGAAAACAAAAGGGACTCTTAGAGTCCACAAGATAAAGTTTTTGTATCTATTATAGCTATTGTAGGGTCACAATCAACCCTGCACTTGGTCCCCAGTTGGCCCCTTCTAAACTTGTGTTTAACCGGATATTCCCGTCGGAAAGAACCGAGCCTCAGAATAGAGAACCATTCCTGCTAGGATGGTTCACCATAGTATCTTATTCAAAACCTGTTACATGCCACAAACGACCCCTCAGGATCTCAGTGGGGTACCTCCCTGTAACGGGAGCCAATGTGCGTGGGGGATTCCCCAAATAGATCTATTCACATAAAGCAAGCGGTTCACAAAAGAATTAATAATCATGACAAAAGTATCAGCAGGTATCCAAAAAGTCCCACATACAAGTATCAAATAAAGCACAATATGAAAGTTTCAGTTTAAAAGAGCACGCATCATCCCTAAAACCAAAATAAAAAGGGGAACGTGAGAACTCACCTGGTATCCTTATATAATTTTAGAGCTTTGATAAAGAAAAGTGATGATCACCAACAAAGCAATCCTAACTAGAACATATAAGATTCACGTTTAGAATTAGCATGATGTTATTACATGCGTGCGGTTGAGCTCTTTAGTTGACTTAAGGTTGGTGATTAGTATCCTTAGTGTATCCTAGCTTCTTGTATATTGGTTATTTGTCATGAATTAACTCGTGTACATAGGTTAGTGATGCACCTAATCAAAAATTTAGTCTTAGCATAAATAAGGTAGAAAATCAATTCATGTCATGGATTCCAAATCTTCAAAAATAATTCGCATTGACGATGTAAGTAATATATAATGTCTCAAACGATGTTTATAATGTTCGCGTTTATATCATATTTGTTAACTCGGTTGACGCTAACTAATCCAATTATTGATGATACAAGCAAACAAACAAACCCAGTATATCCCACTCAAGAGCAGGGTCTGGGGAGGGTAGGTGTAGGCGAGTCTTTCCTCTATCTTGTTTGGTAGAGAGACCGCTTCCAAAGAGACCCCCGACTCGATAGCAAAAACCATACTGATAGAAAGACAACATACAATAAATCATATCACACATAGCATACAGTATACAAAATCCATATCGATACCAAGCCATCATACAATAAGTCATACAACACAAGGCCTACAGTACACAATAAATCATACAACATATAGCATACATATATTCTAAGTGCATGTAGAATCACCGTTAAAGGGCAGATATGGGCTACTTATACAATCAGGCCCCGCAAATAGACTTCAAATACCCTTCCTGCTTATATGTCGCACTAGAAGTCCTTAATTTTAATTCTACGCCTCCACTCAGACCTATCCTCGATCATGTACTCAGAGATGACCAACAATTAATAACAACAAGATGATAGATCATTAGCGTTTTGGGTCTTTTATCTTAAATAAAACGTATAGATATCGGTTAACCTAAATATTCATTGCATAAATATACGAATGTACAATCGTATTTGTATGAATTACATCTCTAACTCTTGTATGATTATATGTTACACGAAATAAACTTATTTGTATCGTCTATTACAAATTATAACCATTTCCAAAAATGAAATGTTTCCTATATTTTATCAAGGTTGATTTCTACAAAATATCATTGTTATTTAAATCTCGTGTCGGAACTATCTATTTAAACCAGATAATTATATCAAGTGGCATTCATTTTCATTTTATAATTTATGTATTTCGTATAATTGGAGCTCGTGCGATTATACCTTCCACTCGATTCACGTTCACTAACCCACTCGTATTGCTCTTGATCTCATCACGTTCTTGTTGTTGACGACCCGTTGACCTCAATTGACCATCAACATAGGTCATGACTTAACCTAGTCAAAACATACTAAAAACATTTACAAACGCTTTGATACTGATATCTCATACCCAAACGAAACTATAACCGCAATATACGTTACCATATACTTCGGTTTTTGCCTTGAATCTAACATGCATCCACAAGAGCAGCCTTAGATCACCACCACTAACCTTTACCAACATCATCACCTTTCGTTGCTCAACCACCATCGACTACAACCATCAAACAGCACCGTCACCATGACCACTAACAACTACAGCCGTCATCACAGCCAAAACCATCGGTCGCCAACATCACCACCATCACCGGGCCTCAATACCATCGTCACAGCCACATCGCAGCAGCCTAACACCATTTCCACAGCCTACCACACCATTACAATCGGCATCCAACTCCACAACCGTCACATGCAGCAGCTTATTGACCCCATTGCAGTAGCCTATCGCAGCACACTGCCCTCACCACCACCATCACCATAACCGCAGCCATTATCATCACCGTCGCGACCACCATCGACCACCAGCATCAATATCGAACCCCTGTCGACCAACAACACCACCGTAGCAGGCACATCCCTTATCACAGCCGCTAACCACAGCCAACGACACCAACAGTCGCGACCACACAGCCCTCGAACCAACCCAGTTGCCGCCACTTTCAATCGGCCATATCTTTCAAACCGCTGTCAGTTAGAAGACGAGGCTACCACCATTGGAAAGATCTCGTCGATAGAAAGAAGACCATGGGTGGCACTCGCCGCCACTCGCCGCCAGCCACCGGCTGCGGCGGCCGGAACCCTGCCGGAACCCTAGCCGCCACAGCTCCTTCTCTCTTCCATAACTTGCTCATCCTTGCGAATCAGAAGGAGCCACTACCGCCATCGTGTTCGTATTTCCGAGAGCTTCGATTTGATATATAATGTACCCGTCGGGGCGTCACCGGAATCGCCGCTGCTGGCCGGAACTTCGCCGGAGTTCGTAAAAAGGGGGAGGGTTGCGGCTCTCTCTCTCTACCAGCCTTATTTTGAATGTGTAAAACCCTAAAATGGGGGAATAAGTTGTATTTATACTAGGGTTAAATGATGGGTTCGAAAACGGGTCGGTTCGTACACGTTCGATTAAGTTTTCGCGCAACGTTAGACTTTTCTTTTCCCGTTAGATTCGGCTATACAAAACGTTATAAATATTCCAAGATTATAAATTTTTATCGTATTAAAAACATATGGAATGATTAAACGAGGTTGTGAATTGATGCGTATTTAATACGTTTAACGGTTTTACGCGTTTTTATCAAATGAGCGTTAATATTATCATTTTGGTACCAAATTATATGCAATCAAGTATTAAAATGGCCTTTTAAGCGTTAACTTCCTATGTTAGTCACATTAAAGCCTTATCTGATGAATTCTTGGGATTGACCTGATTGTAACCCGGTTCGCGTCACGGTCGCGTTTCGGAACGCATTTATTCCAGACAACGTATCACTCACCAATTTAATGCGATATGATAATAAACAATTATTAGATGAATGTTTACGGAGTTACGAGGCTCGGTAGACGTATCAGATGACATTTAAATGCCGGTGAAAACCGGTATTCGCGTTTCAGTTACGAAATTCCGTTGTTTATGCATGATTGATGAAAAATCTTTTAGCAAGCATTCTTTATGATATTAGTTAAGGTTAACAATGATTTAGATTGGATGACAACCCATTTTAAGGATTTCTGATGGAATTCAGACGTAGTACGCGGTAAGTTGCCGGATTTTACTCGGTATGGGTTCTGAATCTGTTTTTAGCTTGGATCTTTCCATAGTTATTTCAAATCACCTAATAATTCATTGTTTCATGGTTTCTTTGATAAGCCCAACTCAATTCAGACTTTTATTGAGTTTTATAACATTTATAGGTTTTCAATTGGGTCATATTTCAGATGTGTTACGATTGTTGTTGTTATTGTTGCTGTTATTGTTGTTGTTATTGTTGCTGTTATTGTTGCTGTTAGTGTTGTTGTTATTGTTGCTGTTAGTGTTGCTGTTATTGTTGCTGTTATTGTTGCTGTTATTGTTGCTGTTATTGTTGCTGTCATTGTTGCTGTTATTGTTGCTGTTATTGTAGCTGTTATTGTTGCTGTTACTGTTGCTATTATTGTTGCTGTTATTGTTGCTGTTATTGTTGCTGTTATTGTTCCTGTTATTGTTCCTGTTATTTTTCCTGTTATTGTTGCTGTTATTGTCGCTGTTATTGTTACTGTTATTGTTCCTGTTATTGTTCCTGTTATTGTTACTGTTATTGTTACTGTTATTGTTACTGTTATTGTTACTGTTATTGTTCCTGTTATTGTTACTGTTATTGTTACTATTATTGTTACTGTTAGTGTTGCTGTTAGTGTTGCTGTTAGTGTAGTTGTTAGTGTTCCTGTTAGTGTTGTTGTTAGTGTTGCCGTTAGTGTTGCTATTATTGTTGCTGTTATTGTTGTTGTTATCATAACTATTGCTGTTACTGTTGCTGTTACTGTTGCTGTTACTGTTGCTGCAACTGTTGCTGTTAGTGTTGCTGTTACTGTTACTGTTACTGTTGCTGTTACTTTTGCTGTTACTGTTATTGTTACTGTGATTATTACTGTTGCTGTTACTGTTAGTGTTACTGTTACTGTTAAGGTTACTGTTATTGTTCCTGTTATATTGTTACGGTTGTTGTTACCGTTGTTGTTACCGTTGTTGTTACCGTTGTTGTTACCGTTGTTGTTATTGTTGTTGTTACCGTTGTTGTTACCGTTGTTGTTACCGTTGTTGTTACCGTTCTTGTTACCGTTCTTGTTACCGTTCTTGTTACCGTTCTCGTTACCATTCTTGTTACCGTTCTTGTTACCGTTATTGTTACCGTTCTTTTTACCGTTATTGTTACCGTTATTGTTACCGTTATTGTTGATGTTATTGTTGCTGTTACTATTGCTGTTACTGTTGCTGTTGTAGTTACTGTTGTTGTTAGAGTTGTTGTTATAGTTGTTGTTACTGTTGTTGTTACTGTTGTTGTTACTGTTGTTACTGTTGCTGTTACTGTTGTTGTTACTGTTCTTGTTACTGTTGTTATTACTGTTGTTGTTACTGTTATTGTTACTGTTATTGTTACTGTTATTGTTACTGTTATTGTTACTGTTATTGTCGCTGTTATTGTTGCTGTTATTGTTGTTGTTATTGTTGCTGTTAGTGTTGCTGTTATTGTTATTGTTACTGTTGCTGTTATTGTTGCTGTTACTGTGATTGTTACTGTTACTGTTAAAGTTACTGTTACTGTTACTGTTACTGTTACTGTTACTGTTACTGTTGTTGTTACTGTTGTTGTTACCGTTGTTGCTACAGTTGTTGTTACCGTTGTTGTTACGGTTGTTGTTACGGTTGTTGTTACCGTTGTTGTTACCGTTCTTGATACCGTTCTTGTTACCATTCTTGTTACCGTTCTTGTTACCGTTCTTGTTACCGTTCTTGTTACCGTTCTTGTTACTGTTATTCTTACCGTTATTGTTACCGTTATTGTTGTTGTTATTGTTGCTGTTATTGTTGCTGTTACTGTTGCTGTTACTGTTGCTGTTACTGTTGCTGTTGTTGTTACTGTTGCTGTTATAGTTGTTGTTATAGTTGTTGTTACTGTTGTTGTTACTGTTGTTGTTACTGTTGTTGTTACTGTTATTGTTACTGTTATTGTTACTGTTATTGTTACTGTTATTGTTACTGTTATTGTTGCTGTTATTGTTGATGTTATTGTTGTTGTTATTGTTGCTGTTATTGTTGCTTTTATTGTTGCTGTTATTGTTGCTGTTATTGTTGCTGTTATTTGCGCTGTTACTGTCACTGTTATTGTCGTTGTTATTGTCACTGTTATTGTCGCTGTTATTGTCGCTGTTATTGTCGCTGTTATTGTCGTTTCTATAGTCGCTGTTAATGTCACTGTTATTGTCGCTGTTATTGTCGCTGTTATTGTCGCTGTTATTAGCGCTGTTATTGTCGCTGTTATTGGCGCTGTTATTGGCACTGTTATTGGCGCTGTTATTGACGCTGTTATTGCCGCTGTCATTGTCGCTGTCATTGTCGCTGAAATTGTCGCTGTCATTGCCGCTGTCATTGTTGCTGTCATTGTTGCTGTCATTATTGTGGTTATTGTTGATGTTATTGTTGTTGTTATTGTTGATGTTATTGTTGCTGTTATTGTTGCTGTTATTGTTGCTGTTATTGTTGCGGTTATTGTTGCGGTTATTGTTGCGGTTATTGTTGCGGTTATTGTTGCTGTAATTGTTGCTGTTATTGTTGCTGTCATTGTTGCTGTCATTGTTGCTGTCATTGTTGCTGTCATTGTTGCTGTCATTGTTGCTGTCATTATTGCCGTCATGTTTGCTGTCATGGTTGCTTTCATTGTTGCTGTCATTGTTGCTGTCATTGTTGCTATCATTGTTGCTGTCATTTTTGCTGTCATTGTTGCTATCATTGTTGATGTTATTGTTGATGTTATTGTTGCTGTTATTGTTGCTGTTATTGTTGTTACTGTTGCTGTTACTGTTGCTGTCACTGTTGCTGTTACTGTTGCTGTTATTTTTGCTGTTATTGTTGCTGTTATTGTTGCTGTTATTGTTGCTGTTATTGTTGGTGTTATTGTTACTGTTATTGTTGCTGTAATTGTTGCTGTTATTGTTGCTGTTAGTGTTGCTGTTAGTGTTCCTGTTAGTGTTGTTGTTAGTGTTGCTGTTAGTGTTGCTTTTATTGTTGCTGTTATTGTTGTTGTTATCATAACTATTGCTGTTACTGTTGCTGTTATTGTTGTTGTTACTGTTGCTGTTACTGTTGCCGTTACTGTTGCTGCAACTGTTGCTGTTACTGTTGCTGTTACTGTTACTGTTACTGTTGCTGTTACTTTTGCTGTTACTGTTACTGTGATTGTTACTGTTACAGTTACAGTTACAGTTACTGTTACTGTTACTGTTACTGTTACTGTTACTGTTACTGTTAGTGTTATTGTTACTGTTAAGGTTACTGTTATTGTTCCTGTTATATTGTTACTGTTGTTGTTACTGTTGTTGTTACTGTTGTTGTTACTGTTGTTGTTATCGTTGTTGTTACCGTTGTTGTTACCGTTATTGTTACTGATGTTGTTACCGTTGTTGTTACCGTTGTTGTTACCGTTGTTACCGTTCTTGTTACCGTTCTTGTTACCATTCTTGTTACCGTTCTTGTTACCGTTCTTGTTACCGTTCTTGTTACCGTTCTTGTTACCGTTCTTTTAACCGTTTTTGTTACCGTTATTGTTACCGTTATTGTTGCTGTTATTGTTGCTGTTACTGTTGCTGTTACTGTTGCTGTTACTGTCGCTGTTGTTGTTACTGTTGTTGTTATAGCTGTTGTTACTGTTGTTGTTACTGTTGTTGTTACTGTTGTTGTTACTGTTGTTACTGTTGTTGTTACTGTTCTTATTACTGTTGTTTGTTACTGTTGTTTGTTACTGTTATTGTTACTGTTATTGTTACTGTTATTGTTGCTGTTATTGTTGCTGTAATTGTTGCTGTTATTGTTGCTGTTATTGTTGCTGTTATTGTTGCTGTTATTGTTGCTGTTATTGTTGTTGTTATTGTTACTGTTGTTGTTACCGTTGTTGTTACTGTTGTTGTTACCGTTGTTGTTACTGTTGTTGTTACCGTTGTTGTTACTGTTGTTGTTACCGTTGTTGTTACCATTCTTGATACCGTTCTTGTTACCGTTCTTGTTACCGTTCTTGTTACCGTTCTTGTTACCGTTCTTGTTACCGTTCTTGTTAACGTTATTCTTACCGTTATTGTTACCGTTATTGTTGTTGTTACTGTTGCTGTTACTGTTGCTGTTACTGTTAGTGTTAGTGTTACTGTTACTGTTAAGGTTACTCTTATTGTTCCTGTTATATTGTTACTGTTGTTGTTACCGTTGTTGTTACCGTTGTTGTTACCGTTGTTGGTACCGTTGTTATTACCGTTGTTGTTATTGTTGTTGTTACCGTTGTTGTTACCGTTGTTGTTACCGTTGTTGTTACCGTTCTTGTTACCGTTCTTGTTACCGTTCTTGTTACCGTTCTCGTTACCGTTCTTGTTACCGTTCTTGTTACCGTTATTGTTATCGTTCTTTTTACCGTTATGTTAGCGTTATTGTTACCGTTATTGTTGATGTTATTGTTGCTGTTACTATTGCTGTTACTGTTGCTATTGTAGTTACTGTTGTTGTTAGAGTTGTTGTTATAGTTGTTGTTACTGTTGTTACTGTTCTTGTTACTGTTGTTATTACTGTTGTTGTTACTGTTATTGTTACTGTTATTGTTACTGTTATTGTTACTGTTATTGTTACTGTTATTGTTGCTGTTATTGTTGCTGTTATTGTTGCTGTTATTGTTGCTGTTATTGTTGTTGTTATTGTTGCTATTAGTGTTGCTGTTATTGTTGTTGTTACTGTTGCTGTTATTGTTGCTGTTACTGTGATTGTTACTGTTACTGTTAAAGTTACTGTTACTGTTACTGTTACTGTTACTGTTACTGTTACTGTTACTGTTGTTGTTACTGTTGTTGTTACCGTTGTTGCTACAGTTGTTGTAACCGTTGTTGTTACGGTTGTTGTTACGGTTGTTGTTACCGTTGTTGTTACCGTTCTTGATACCGTTCTTGTTACCATTCTTGTTACCGTTCTTGTTACCGTTCTTGTTACCGTTCTTGTTACTGTTCTTGTACTGTTATTC
This sequence comes from Flaveria linearis, assembly GCA_024085815.1. Lineage (NCBI taxonomy): Eukaryota > Viridiplantae > Streptophyta > Magnoliopsida > Asterales > Asteraceae > Flaveria > Flaveria linearis. The sequence continues at coordinate 23,236,138 of CM044016.1, read as the reverse complement.
TTACCGTTATTGTTACCGTTATTGTTGCTGTTATTGTTGATGTTATTGTTGCTGTTACTGTTCCTGTTACTGTTGTTGTTACTGTTGCTGTTGTTGTTACTGTTGCTGTTATAGTTGTTGTTATAGTTGTTGTTACTGTGTTGTTACTGTTGTTGTTACTGTTGTTACTGTTGTTGTTACTGTTGTTGTTACTTTTGTTGTTACTGTTGTTATTACTGTTGTTGTTACTGATTGTTACTGTTATTGTTACTGTTATTGTTACTGTTATTGTTACTGTTATTGTTGCTGTTATTGTTGATGTTATTGTTGTTGTTATTGTTGCTGTTATTGTTGCTTTTATTGTTGCTGTTATTATTGCTGTTATTGTTGCTGTTATTTGCGCTGTTATTGTCACTGTTATTGTCGTTGTTATTGTCACTGTTATTGTCGCTGTTATTGTCGCTGTTATTGTCGCTGTTATTGTCGTTGCTATAGTCGCTGTTATTGTCACTGTTATTGTCGCTGTTATTGTCGCTGTTATTGTCGCTGTTATTGGTGCTGTTATTGGTGCTGTTATTGACGCTGTTATTGACACTGTTATTGCCGCTGTCATTGTCGCTGTCATTATCGCTGTCATTGTCGCTGTCATTGTCGCTGTCATTGCCGCTGTCATTGTTGCTGTCATTGTTGCTGTCATTGTTGTGGTTATTGTTGATGTTATTGTTGTTGTTATTGTTGATGTTATTGTTGCTGTTATTGTTGCTGTTATTGTTGCTGTTATTGTTGCGGTTATTGTTGCGGTTATTGTTGCGGTTATTGTTGCGGTTATTGTTGCTGTAATTGTTGCTGTTATTGTTGCTGTCATTGTTGCTGTCATTGTTGCTGTCATTGTTGCTGTCATTGGTGCTGTCATTGTTGCTGTCATTGTTGCTGTCATTATTGCCGTCATGTTGCTGTCATGGTTGCTTTCATTGTTGCTGTCATTGTTGCTGTCATTGTTGCTATCATTGTTGCTGTCATTTTTGCTGTCATTGTTGCTGTCATTGTTGATGTTATTGTTGATGTTATTGTTGCTGTTATTGTTGCTGTTATTGTTGTTACTGTTGCTGTTACTGTTGCTGTCACTATTGCTGTTACTGTTGCTGTTATTTTTGCTGTTATTGTTGCTGTTATTGTTGCTGTTTTTGTTGCTGTTATTGTTGGTGTTATTGTTACTGTTATTGTTGCTGTAATTGTTGCTGTTATTGTTGCTGTTATTGATGCTGTTAGTGTTGCTGTTAGTGTTCCTGTTAGTGTTGTTGTTAGTGTTGCTGTTAGTGTTGCTTTTATTGTTGCTGTTATTGTTGTTGTTATCATAACTATTGCTGTTACTGTTGCTGTTACTGTTGTTGTTACTGTTGCTGTTACTGTTGCCGTATTGTTGCTGCAACTGCTGTTGCTGTTGTTGTTACTGTTGCTGTTACTGTTACTGTTACTGTTGCTGTTACTTTTGCTGTTACTGTTACTGTTACTGTGATTGTTACTGTTACTGTTACAGTTACTGTTACTGTTACTGTTACTGTTACTGTTACTGTTACTGTAGTGTTATTGTTACTGTTAAGGTTACTGTTATTGTTCCTGTTATATTGTTACTGTTGTTGTTACTGTTGTTGTTACTGTTGTTGTTATCGTTGTTGTTACCGTTGTTGTTACCGTTATTGTTACTGATGTTGTTACCGTTGTTGTTACCGTTGTTGTTACCGTTGTTGTTACCGTTCTTGTTACCGTTCTTGTTACCATTCTTGTTACCGTTCTTGTTACCGTTCTTGTTACCGTTCTTGTTACCGTTATTGTTACCGTTCTTGTTACCTTATCGTTACCATTATTGTTACTGTTATTATTGCTGTTATTGTTGCTGTTACTGTTGCTGTTACTGTCGCTGTTGTTGTTACTGTTGTTGTTATAGTTGTTGTTATAGTTGTTGTTACTGTTGTTGTTATTGTTGTTGTTACTGTTGTTACTATTGTTACTATTGTTGTTACTGTTCTTATTACTGTTGTTTGTTACTGTTGTTTGTTACCGTTATTGTTACTGTTATTGTTACTGTTATTGTTGTTGTTATTGTTGCTGTAATTGTTGCTTATTGTGCTGTAATTGTTGCTGTTATTGTTGCTGTTATTGTTGCTGTTATTGTTGTTATTATGTTACTGTTGTTGTTACCGTTGTTGTTACTGTTGTTGTACCGTTGTTGTTACTGTTGTTGTTACCGTTGTTGTTACTGTTGTTGTTACCATTCTTGATACCGTTCTTGTTACCGTTCTTGTTACCGTTCTTGTTACCGTTCTTGTTACCGTTCTTGTTACCGTTCTTGTTAACGTTATTCTTACCGTTATTGTTACCGTTATGTTGTTGTTACTGTTGTTGTTACTGTTGCTGTTACTGTTGCTGTTACTGTTGGTTACTGTTGCTGTTGTTGTTACTGTTGTTGTTATAGTTGTTGTTATAGTTATGGTTACTGTTGTTGTTGTTGTTGTAACTGTTGTTGTTACTGTTGTTACTGTTGTTGTTCCTGTTCTTGTTACTGTTATTGCTACTGTTGTTATTACTGTTGTTGTTACTGTTATTGTTACTGTTAATGTTACTGTTATTGTTACTATTGTTACTGTTATTGTTACTATTATTGTTGCTGTTATTGTTGCTGGTATTGTTGCTGTTATTGTTGCTGTTATTGTTGCTGTTATTGTTGCTGTTATTGTTGCTGTTATTGTTGCTGTTATTGTTGCTGTTATTGTTACTGTTATTGTTCCTTTTATTGTTCCTGTTCTTGTTACTGTTGTTATTACTGTTTTTCTTACTGTTATTGTTACTGTTATTGTTACTGTTATTGTTACTGTTATTGTTACTGTTATTGTTACTGTTATTGTTGCTGTTATTGTTGTTGTTATTGTTGCTGTTATTGTTGCTGTTATTGTTGCTGTTATTTGCGCTGTTATTGTCACTGTTATTATCGTTGTTATTGTCGCTGTTATTGTCGCTGTTATTGTCGCTGTTATTGTCGCTGTTATTGTCGCTGTTATTGTCGCTGTTATTAGCGCTGTTATTGTCGCTGTTATTGGCGCTGTTATTGGCGCTGTTATTGACACTGTTATTGACGCTGTCATTGCCGCTGTCATTGTCGCTGTCATTGTCGCTGTCATTGTCGCTGTCATTGTCGCTGTTATTGTCGCTGTCATTGCCGCTGTCATTGTTGCTGTCATTGTTGCTGTCATTGTTGCAGTTATTGTTGATGTTATTGTTGCTGTTATTGTTGATGTTATTGTTGCTGTTATTGTTGCTGTTATGTTGCTGTTATTGTTGCTGTTATTGTTGCTGTTATTGCTGCGGTTATTGTTGCGGTTATTGGTGCGGTTATTGTTGCTGTAATTGTTGCTGTCATTGTTGCTGTCATTGTTGCTGTCATTGTTGCTGTCATTGTTGCTGTCATTGTTGCTGTCATTGTTGCTGTCATTGTTGCTGTCATTATTGCCGTCATGGTTGCTGTCATGGTTGCTGTCATTGTTGCTGTCATTGTTGCTGTCATTGTTGCTGTCATTGTTGCTGTCATTGTTGCTGTCATTTTTGCTGTCATTGTTGCTATCATTGTTGATGTTATTGTTGATGTTATTGTGCTCTTATTGTTGCTGTTATTGTTGTTGTTACTGTTGCTGTTACTGTTGCTTTCACTGTTGCGGTCACTGTTGCTATTACTGTTGCTGTTATTTTTGCTGCTATTGTTGCTGTTATTTTTGCTGTTATTGTTGCTTATTGTTGGTGTTATTGTTACTGTTATTGTGCAGTTATTGTTGCAGTTATTTTTGCTGTTATTGTTGCTGTTAGTGTTGCTGTTAGTGTTCCTGTTAGTGTTATTTTTAGTGTTGCTGTTTGTGTTGCCTTTATTGTTGCTGTTATCGTTGTTGTTATCATAACTATTGCTGTTACTGTTGCTGTTACTGTGGCTGTTACTGTTGAAGTTACTGTTGCCGTTACTGTTGCTGTTACTGTTACTGTTGCTGTTACTTTTGCTGTTACTGGTACTGTTACTGTGATTGTTACTGTTACTGTTACAGTTACTGTTACTTTTACTGTTACTGTTACTGTTACTGTTAGTGTTACTGTTACTGTTAAGGTTACTGTTATTGTTCCTGTTATATTGTTACTGTTGTTGTTACCGTTGTTGTTACCGTTGTTGTTACCGTTGTTGTTACCGTTGTTGTTACCGTTGTTGTTACCGTTGTTGTTACCGTTGTTGTTACCGTTCTTGTTACCGTTCTTGTTACCGTTCTTGTTACCGTTCTTGTTACCGTTCTTGTTACCATTCTTGTTACCGTTCTTGGTGTTGGATTCTGTATGCCCAAGACACATAGAAATTGATGTGGTTAGTACGTAGTGATCCAAGTCGGGTCATACCCAATAACAAGCTTAGCAAACACCAATTAATATTTAATTGATGATATGATCATGCAATTAAATAATACACCAATTTGAAAAGGGTTTTCTAAATAAATTATATGTGAGAAAGAACAAATATGAGGATATTTTGTTCATGGACATATTGGTTATGTTGTTTAAATTAGTTAATCAACATAAAATAATAAAAGTGTGTGTACATATTATACATAATTAAAAGGTTAATTATGTAATTTGAATTTTATCAAAAAAAAAAAACTTAAAAGAGTTTTAAAGGGGAAACCCTAATAAAAGGGTTGTTGATTCACGGCCGCAAGAGGGCCTTTCCCTTTCTTCCCTTTCTTGTTTTTGAAACAAGAATTCTCTCTAAGAAGACACACACATCTGATCTACTCTCTTCTCACATGAAAAACCGACTCAAGAACTCAAGCTCTCATATGGATGAGAAGTCATACGGTTGGAACAAAAGGCTCTAGCAGCCCCTTGATGTTTCACGGCTGAAAGAAAGTTTCAGCAAGGTTCTTGATCGATTTTTGGTGTCAAATCCTAGCAAAATGGTGTTTTCTTGAAGGCTTGTGGGTATGATTGCTTGAGAACACCTCCTCTTGGTGTTTTGGCCACTCAAGAAATCATTTTCTTGATTCAATCCACGATTTCAGCAGCTTATGAAAGGAACGCTCCAAGCTGCCATAGGGGCGCTCCAAGCTGCCATAGGGGCGCTCCAAGCTGCCATAGGGGCGCTCCAAGCGTCCATAGGGGCGCTCCAAGCGTCCATAGGGGCGCTCCAAGCGCTGGTCATCATACATCCACGTTTTGACAGCTTCATCCACGATTTTCAGCAGGTTTTTGAAGGTAGTATGTATTGCTTCTTTGGGTTGTTTTATTTGTGATAACTAGTTCAAACACATATATAAGATCCTTGCATTCTTGGGTTTGTTGTAGACATGCAATGAACTATAATTTTCAGATTTCAAATGGTGATGTTTGATGTTAATCCGCTGCGTTTTCTTGTTAAAATGGTTAAACAACATTGTTTAGGTCCAACAAACCCAACAATGGCATCTAGAGCCGGTTATGTGGATGATTAGTTTCATATGTTCTTGTATATTTGGATATATAAGGTTTAACAACCTCATTAGGGCTGTTTTGTGATGATTTGATGATACCCCAACCTTCAAGGTTGTAATCATGCATGCTTATGATTGGATCTTGAAAGGAAGATATCAAATTGGTTGATTGTGTTTTGTTTGGACAATAGACCCTAAATTCTTAGTTTGTGTTGGCTGAAAATTTAGGGTCAAATGGGGTTCATTTTGGTTCTTGAAATGATGTATGTGGATACATATATTAGTGCATAACATAGCCTTGACCATGTGTGTTTTGGATTTGGTTGATTGTAATCTTGTCATGTTGGTTGTATTCATTCTTTATGGGTTGTAATAATCCTTTTGGTGTTTCTATTTGGGTTGTAATTTATTTATTCATTTGGCAATGTAATAAATAGATTAGGAGTATTTTTCTTTTACTAGAAAATATGTATTAGGATATATATTTTGTAAAAGAAGATGCTCGGGAAGGAAGCACAAAAGGAAGACACAAAGGATGGACTTGAAGCATTTGGATGCAAGTTCAAGTGGGAGTCTTTGAAGACCTCATCATTTGTGTTGTGTTGAACCCTTAGGAAAGACCTTATGACAACACTTGTGATGGCAAACAAGTGTAGTCAACTTAGTGGCTATAGTTATGCACATATGTTTGTATGATTGTACTTGTTTGGTTGTTTGTTGTATGATTGTTATTTGACATTTGGATGTGCATAACAAACTAATAAACAAACTTAACAAGCTGAATTTTATGGTTCCTAATCATTAAGTGATTAATAAAAGGTTATTAAAAGGATTAATGATTTAATAAAAGAGGTTTTATTAAAAGTGAACCATAGGATACCTTGTATTTGAAAGCATGCAAATACAAGGTAAATAGAGTTTTCAAACTAGAATCAATGAAAACTAAAAATCCCTTTTTCAAACAAGTTTAACACCGTCCTTTTGCACAACACTTAAGTCATTTGGAAACTCTTAATGGGATAAAGGTCACCTAACCATTTTGAGGAACTTATGACTTAAGGTGGGAATACCACATTGGTGGGATAAAGGTCACCTAACCACTTGTGTTGGTAAACTCACATGTGTGTGCAAGTAGGGTAACTTGATTTGCAAACCATGTTGAATGGATCACCTAAAATATGGTTTCCAAATGGTGTTGATGGGATTAACATGCCGACTTTGCATATGATGTTTAAAGTCGATCCCATACCGCTAGAAGTTGCAAAAGGTTGCAATTGTCAAATATTGACTACCTTGTTAATTTGAATAGTGGGATAAAGGTCACCTAACCATTATTTGAATGTAACGTTGGATTCTAGATTTTAATTATTAATTGTCTATGAGACATAAAGGGTATTAATAATTAAAATGAAATTTTCAGAAATACTAAAAAGAACTTTGTAAAATTTGTAGAATGACTGCAAACAATAATGCTACCACCCGCCCGTCCATACCCTATCACTGAGAGCTATTTTAGAGAGGGATCGTCTCTACCATAATAACCTTATGGACTAGTCTCGAAACTTAAGAATTGTTCTCAAGCAAGAGCAAAGGCATATGTCCTTGACGATCCTATTCCTAACCAACCCGACCCCGACGATGTTGAGGCCATTCCCGATCCTAAGGCAAATGTTGTCAAAGGAGAAGGGCACATCAAAGGCAATGGGTAAGGGTAGATCAAAGCGGAACCTCCAAAACCTAAGCTTATGAAGCTTAAGGTAACCGAAAACGATCCATGCTTTGAGTATGGTGAGATAGGTCATTTGAAAGGGATTCATCCAACCTATCTCAATGAGTTGAGAAATAAGAGGGATGCTGGGCAAACCTCAAGCACAACTTTCATAATCCATATTGACTTAAATGTTATTTCTCAAAGCACATGGGTAATTGGATACCACATGTGGAACTCACTATTGCAATCTGTTGCAAGGGTTCAAAAGAAATAAGCACTTTAAGAAAGGAGACTATGTTTTGAAACTTTCAAAAGGTTTGGAAGTTGTTCGTCAAAACATGTTATATGCTCCTAGTTTGACTAGGAACATGATTTAAGTTCCCCTTTAAAACGATATGGTTATGATTTAAAGTTAGTAAATGATATTGATGAATTGGTTCATGATGATTCATCCTGTAATAACACATTATACCTATCATGCACCAAGAGACTTAAAATGGTTTAAGTGACTCTTATTCTTGTCATTGTCATCTTGATTACATAAACAAGAATCGGATTTAAACACTTTAAAAGAATGGTCTTTTGAAAACAAATGAAAATTGTTCATTTGATAAGTGTGAATCTTGTTTACAAGGTAAGATGACCAACACGCCCTTTAGTGGTACTAATGAGAGGGCAAAAGACTTATTAGGAGTCATACATTTGGATGTATGTGGTCCTTTTAAGAGAATGACAAGGTATGGTGAAACTTACTTCATTACCTTAACCGACGATTATAGTCGCTATGGTTATGTGTACTTGATGGCACATAAACATGAAGAATTTGAAATGTTCAAAAACTTCAAGAATGAAGTAGGAAATCAACTCGATAGAACTACCAAAGTTCTCCGTTTAGATAGAGAAGGTGAATACCTAAGTGAGACTTTTAGGGATCATCTAGGAAGTTGTAAGATTGTCTCACAACTTACTCCTCACAGAACACCATAACATAATGGTGTGTCTGTAAGGAGATCGAACCCTATTGGATATAGTTCGACCTATGATGGATATAAGCTCACTACCTCTATAATTTGGGGTTTTCGCACTACTCTCCGCGGCTCATATTTTGAATATGGTCCAAACCAAGAAAGTGGATTCGACGCCTTTTGAAATATGAAATGGAATAGTTCCATCGCTATCATATTTAAAATTATAGGTTATGAAGCTTATGTTAAGCTTAACACCCAAATCAACTGAAAGTCGATTCACTAAGTGTATATGTGTTGGATATCCAAAAGGACTGTATAGGATACTACTTCTTCTTTGATCCAACAGAGCAAAAGGTATTCATTGCTCAAAAGGCAGAGTTCTTGGAAGCCAAGTTCCTTATGGAAGGAATGACGCATAGAACAGTGGAAGTTGATGAGGATCAAGATCCACAAGCCAATACACGTTTGGTTGACACTAGCAATCAACAAGAGGTTGTTGATCATGATCAAGAGGTTGATCAATACACACAAAACGTTCGCAGATCTGGTAAAGTTAGCATTCCACATGAAAAATGTGGATTTTTCATAGATGGATGCTACGTTATTGACTCCGAAGAGCCAACTACATACCATGATGTAATGTCCAATTCGGATTGTGACATGTGGCTAGGAGCCATGAACGTAAAGATGCAATCCATGTATGACAGCCAAGTTTGGGAATTGGTTGACTCCTCACCTAACTCCAAACCGGTTGGATGCAAGTGGGTTTTCAAGAGGAAAACTGACATGCATGAAAACTTGGATACTTACAAGGCATGACTTGTAGCAAAAGGTTTCACTCTAAGTCAAAGGGTTGATTATGATGAAACCTTCTCGCCAATCGCAGTGCTAAAGTCATCCTGATAAAGTATGCAAGTTAAAGATATCAATCTATGGATTGAGACAAGCATCGAGAAGTTGGAATCAACGTTTTGATGAAAAGATCAAGAAATTGGGTTTCATCAAGAACGCTGACGAGGATTGTGTGTATCAAGGGGCTAGTGGGAGTGTAATTACGTTCTTAGTATTGTATGTTGATGACATACTATTATTTGGTAATGATTTTCCAACCATGGAAGGTGTTAAAACCTGGATTGGAAATAGTTTTTCCAAAAGGGATCTCCGAGAAGCCGTCTATATTTTAGAAATAAAGATCTATAGGGATAGATCGAGACGGTTGATAGGGTTAAACCAAAGTGCATACATCGATAAAATCTTGAAAAGGTTCAAGATGGAAAACTCTAAGAAAGGTATAGTACCTATTCAAAGAGGGACAATATTGAGTGCATCTCAATGTCCAAGCTTAAAGGATGAGCAACATTGTATGAAGGACATCCCATATGCGTCTGCTTAGGATCCATCATATATGCGATGATACGCACTAGACTGGACATGTCATGCACATTAAGCATGACAAGTAGATATCAGCAGAATCCAAGTAAACAGCCATTGGATGGCTGTTGAAAGTATATTGGAATACCTTAGGAGGACTAAGGATCTGTTTCTAATATACAGATCTGATGAAGAGAAACTAGTTGTAAAGGGTTACACGAATGCTAGTTTCCAAACTGATCGAGATGATCCTCGATCACAATCGGGGTACGTTTCCATTATGAATAGGGTGGCATTGTCCACTACAGAATCGAATACATAGCCGCCTCATTAGCAGCTTGGGAAGCTGCATGGATAAAAAGGTTTATCACCAATCTAAGGATGGTCTCTACCATTCAAGACCCTTAGAAATCTTTTGTCATGACGAGGGTGTGATTGTTCAAATCAAGGAACCCTGTGCACATCAAAAGATTAGGTACAATGAGCGGAAATTCAACTACATAAGGGATGAAGTTGAAAAGGGAAAGATATGTATTCGCAAAGTTCACTTTGATCAAAACATTGCGGATCCACTCACGAAGCTCCTTGAAAGGGCAAAGCATGAAAGTCATACTTGTGACTCAGGACTTCGATATTCTAGTGATTGGAATTGATCTGTTAGTATTAATATTATTAATATGGAACAATTGTAATACTTAACTTATCTATGTATTTACGATATTTTAAGTGATGTTCCCTTTTAGCATGTCAACATCCATGAATAATTTTATTATTCTAAATGTCCGTAGTCGGTCATATTTGTGGGAACAGATATGAATGTAAGACTATTATGAACTTGGATTGGTGGATATTCATAAGGCGTGGATATAGAGCAATTGGTTGCTGCCAAGGTTCATAGATATTCGTGGGATACGAATATTGGAATGACCCGCATCTCAAATCTTACTACATGGAATCTTATTGATTGATCATAAGTAAATTTGAGTAAAGGCGAATATCATTTGGTATCCTCCGACCTGAGATACATATTGGGTTTTGATATTCACCAAGTGTTATACCTTGAGCTAGTTCTTCACTGATATGAAATAATTGTCAGTACATAAGGCTATGTTCAGGTATGACATAAGGTGATTGTGAGAAACGTATGTAGTCAAGATGGGATTTGTTCCTCTTATTCGTTGAGAGTATGATGTCTAAGGCCTGATTAAGTTAAATCAACAAGGAATGATCATTCTGTGTCCTTGGATTTAACATGACATCTGTAACAAAAGGATAAATGATTGATTCACCTAAATCATTTCAAGTTGGATACTTGAAGGGGATGATGTTATTGAATGGCTTCTAAGTCATGCGTATTAAGGGTAGTGAACCGTTGTTAGGCGGTATTTACTGCTTGCATCAATCTTCTATGTATCTTGTGCAAGTGGGAGATTGTTGGATTCTGTATGCCCAAGACACATAGAACATTGATGTGGTTAGTACGTAGTGATCTAAGTAGGGTCATACCCAATAACAAGCTTAGCAAACACCAATTAATATTTAATTGATGATATGATCATGCAATTAAATAATTACACCAATTTGGAAAATGGGTTTTCTAAATAAATTATATGTGAGAAAGAACAAACTATGAGGATATTTTGTTCATGGACATTATTGGTTATGTTGTTAAATTAGCTAATCAACATAAAATAATAAAAGTGTGTGTACATATTATACATAATTAAAAGGTTAATTATGTAATTTGAATTTTATCAAAAAAAAAACTTAAAAGAGTTTTAAAGGGGAAACCCTAATAAAAGGGTTGTTGATTCACGGCCGCAAGAGGGCCTTTCCCTTTCTTCCCTTTTCTTGTTTTTGAAACAAGAATTCTCTCTAAGAAGACACACACATCTGATCTACTCTCTTCTCACATGAAAAACCGACTCAAGAACTCAAGCTTCTCATATGGATGAGAAGTCATACGGTTGGAACAAAAGGCTCTAGCAGCCCCTTGATGTTTCACGGCTGAAAGAAAGTTTCAGCAAGGTTCTTGATCGATTTTTGGTGTCAAATCCTAACAAAATGGTGTTTTCTTGAAGGCTTGTGGGTATGATTGCTTGAGAACACCTCCTCTTGGTGTTTTGGCCACTCAAGAACATCATTTTCTTGATTCAATCCACGATTTCAGCAGCTTATGAAAGGAACGCTCCAAGCTGCCATAGGGGCGCTCCAAGCTGCCATAGGGGCGCTCCAAGCTGCCATAGGGGCGCTCCAAGCTGCCATAGGGGCGCTCCAAGCGTCCATAGGGGTGCTCCAAGCGCTGGTCAGTTTTGACAGCTTCATCCACGATTTTCAGCAGGTTTTTGAAGGTAGTATGTATTGCTTCTTTGGGTTGTTTTATTATGATAACTAGTTCAAACACATATATAAGATCCTTGCATTCTTGGGTTTGTTGTAGACATGCAATGAACTATAATTTTCAGATTTCAAATGTTGATGTTTGATGTTAATCCGCTGCGTTTTCTTGTTTAAAATGGTTAAACAACATTGTTTAGGTCCAACAAACCCAACAGAAACCTCTAAATATTCTAAAACAAGATCAACACCGTCCTTTACACAACACTTAAGTCACTCGGGAACTCTTAGTGGGATAAAGGTCACCTAACCATTTTGAGGGAACTTATGACTTAAGGTGAGAATGCCATATTCGTGGGATAAAGGTCACCTAACCACTCATTTTGGCAAACTCACACGTGTGTGTAAGTAGGATGTCTTGATTTACAAACCATGTTAAATGGATCACCTACAATATGGTTTCAAATGGTGTTGATGGGATTAACATGCCGACTTTACATATGATGTTTAAAGTCGATCCCATACCTCTAGAAGTTGCAAATGGTTGCAACCGTCAATCGTTGACCACCTTATTAATTTAATCGTGGGATAAAGGTCACCTAACCACAATTTAAATGTAATGTTGGGTTCTAGATTTTAATATGAAAATAACCTTAAAAGGTATTATTATTAAAAAATAGCAATATCAAAAATACTAAAATAGATCTTTGTTAAATTTTGTAGATGGCCACCAATAATGATAATCATGATAACTCATCTACGTCCACCCAATCTTTACGAGCGATACTCCAAAAGAAACGTCTAAATCATAACAATTTATTGATTGGTATCGAAACTTGAGAATCGTTCTCAAGCAAGAGAGACGATCATATGTTTTTGTTGGGTTGTTGGACCTAAACAATGTTGTTTAACCATTTTAAACAAGAAAACGCAGCGGAATATGAACTTAATTTCGTATTCTATAATCTGAAAATTAAAGTTCATAACATTATTTCAACAAACCCAAAGACAAAGGATCATATATATGTGAATAGATTAGTTATCAAGAAGCAAACAAACAACCAAATCAACATTATGAACTACCTTTAAGAAGCTGTCAAAACCGTGGATGCATGCTGTTGATCCAGCGCTTGGAGCGCCCTTGTGGCAGCTTGGAGCGCCCTTGTGGCAGCTTGGAGCGCCCTGTGGCAGCTTGGAGCGCCCTTGTGGCAGCTTGGAGCGCTCTTGTGGCAGAGGCTTTCATAAGCTGCTGAAATCGTGGATTGAACCAAGAAAATGATGTTCTTGAGTGGCCAAAACACCAAGAGGAGGTGTTCTCAAGCAATCATACCCACAAGGCTTCAAGAAACACCATTTTGCTAGGATTTGACACCCAAAAATCAGACCAAGAACACTGCTGAAACTCTCTTTCAGCGTGATACATCAAGTGGCTGTTAGAGCCTTTGTTCCAGCCGTAAGACTTCCTCCATGTGAGAAACTTGAGTTCTTGTGTCGATTTTCATGTGAGAAAGGAGTAGATCAGATGTGTGTGTGTGTTCTTAGAGAGGTTTCTTGTTTCAAAATCAAGAAAAGAGAGAAGAATGGCCAAGGCCCCTTGCGGCCGTAAGAACCAACAACCCTTTTAGGGTTTTCTTCCCTTTAAAACCCTTCTAATTTTTATTAAAATGTTTTAACATAATTAACCATTTAATTATACATAATATGCACACACACACATTATTATTATTTGATGTTGCTTGACTAATTTAAACAACATAACAAATAATATCCTTGAACAAACTATCCTCATAATTTGTTCTTTCTCACATACAATTTATTTAGAAAACCCATTTTCTAAATTGGTGTAATTATTTAATTGCATGATCATATCATCAATTAAATATTTAATTGGTGTTTGCTAAGCTTGTTATGGGTATGACCCGACTTGGATCACAACGTACTAACCACATCAATGTTCTATGTGTCTTGGGCATACAGAATCCAACAATCTCCCACTTGCACAAGATACATAGAAGATTGATGCAAGCAGTAAATACCGCCTAACAACGGTTTACTACCCTTAATACGCATGACTTAGAAGCCATTCAATAACATCATCCCCTTCAAGTATCCAACTTGAAATGATTTAGGTGAATCAATCATTTATCCTTTTGTTACATATGTCATGTTAAATCCAAGGACACAGAATGATCATTCCTTGTTGATTTAACTTAATCAGGCCTTAGACATCATACTCTCAACGAATAAGAGGAACAAATCCCATCTTGACTACATACGTTTCTCACAATCACCTTATGTCATACCTGAACATAGCCTTATGTACTGACAATTATTTCATATCAGTGAAGAACTAGCTCAAGGTATAACACTTGGTGAATATCAAAACCCAATATGTATCTCAGGTCGGAGGATACCAAATGATATTCGCCTTTACTCAAACTTACTTATGATCAATCAATAAGATTCCATGTAGTAAGATTTGAGATGCGGGTCATTCCAATATTCGTATCCCACGAATATCTATGAACCTTGGCAGAAACCAATTGCTCTATATCCATGCCTTATGAATATCCACCAATCCAAGTTCATAATAGTCTTACATTCATATTTGTTCCCACAAATATGACCGACTACGGACATTTAGAATAATAAAAGTATTCATGGATGTAAACATGCTAAAAGGGAACATCACTTAAAATATCATAAATACATAGATAAGTTATGTATTACAATTGTTCCATATTAATAATATTAATACTAAACAGATCAATTCCAATCACTAGAATATCGAAGTCCTGAGGCACAAGTATGACTTTCATGCTTTGCCCTTTCAAGGAGCTTCGTGAGTGGATCCGCAATGTTTTGATCAAAGTGAACTTTGCGAATACATATCCTTCCCTTTTCAACTTCATCCCTTATGTTGTTGAATTTCCGCTCATTGTATCTAATCTTTTGATGTGCACGGGGTTCCTTGATTTGAACAATCGCACCCTCGTCATGACAAAAGATTTCTAAGGGGTCTTGAATGGTAGAGACCATCCTTAGATTGGTGATAAACATTTTTATCCATGCAGCTTCCTAAGCTGCTAATGAGGCGGCTATGTATTCGAATTCTGTAGTGGACAATGCTACCCTATTCATAATGGAGATGTACCTCGATTGTGATCGAGGATCATCTCGATCAGTTTGGAAACTAGCATTCGTGTAACCCTTTACAACTAGTTTCTCTTCATCAGATCTGTATATTAGAAACAGATCCTTAGTCCTCCTAAGGTATTCCAATATACATTCAACAGCCATCCAATGGCTGTTTACTTGGATTCTGCTGATATCTACTTGTCATGCTTAATGTGCATGACATGTCCAGTCTAGTGCATATCATCGCATATATGATGGATCCTATAGCAGACGCATATGGGATGTCCTTCATACGATGTTGCTCATTCTTTAAGCTTGGACATTGAGATGCACTCAATATTGTCCCTCTTTGAATAGGTACTATACCTTTCTTAGAGTTTACCATCTTGAACCTTTTCAAGATTTTATCAATGTATGCACTTTGGTTTAACCCTATCAACCGTCCGATCTATCCCTATAGATCTTTATTTCCAAAATATAGACGGCTTCTCGGAGATCCCTTTTGGAAAAACTATTTCCAAGCCAGGTTTTAACACCTTCCATGGTTGGAAAATCATTACCAAATAATAGTATGTCATCAACATACAATACTGAGAACGTAGTTACACTCCCACTAGCCCTTTGATACACACAATCCTCGTCAGCATTCTTGATGAAACCTAATTTCTTGATCTTTTCATCAAAACGTTGATTCCAACTTCTCGATGTTTGTCTCAATCCATAGACTGATATCTTTAACTTGCATACTTTATCAGGATGACTTTAGCATTGCGATTGGCGAGAAGGTTTCATCATAATCAACCCTTTGACTTAGAGTGAAACCTTTTGCTACAAGTCATGCCTTGTAAGTATCAAAGTTTCCATGCATGTCAGTTTTCTTCTTGAAAACCCACTTGCATCCAACCAGTTTGGAGTTAAGTGAGGAGTCAACCAATTCCCAAACTTGGCTGTCATACATGGATTGCATCTTTATGTTCATGGCTCCTAGCCACATGTCACAATCCGAATTGGACATTACATCATGGTATGTAGTTGGCTCTTCGGAGTCAACAACGTAGCATCCATCTATGAAAAATCCACATTTTTCATGTGGAATGCTAACTTTACCAGATCTGCAAACGTTTTGTGTGTATTGATCAACCTCTTGATCATGATCAACAACCTCTTATTGATTGCTAGTGTCAACCAAACGTGTATTGGCTTGTGGATCTTGATCCTCATCAAATTCCACTGTTCTATGCGTCATTCCTTCCATAAGGAACTTGGCTTCCAAGAACTCTGCCTTTTGAGCAATGAATACCTTTTGCTCTGTTGGATCAAAGAAGTGGTATCCTATACAGTCCTTTTGGATATCCAACAAATATACACTTAGTGAATCGACTTTCAATTAGTTTGGGTGTTAAGCTTAATATAAGCTTCATAACCCATAATTTTAAATATGATAGCGATGGAACTATTCCATTTCATATTTCAAAAGGCGTCGAATCCACTTTCTTGGTTTGGACCATATTCAAAATATGAGCCGCGGAGAGTAGTGCGAAAACCCCAAAATTATAGAGGTAGTGAGCTTATATCCATCATAGGTCGAACTATATCCAATAGGGTTCGATCTCCTTACAGACACACCATTATGTTATGGTGTTCTATGAGGAGTAAGTTGTGAGACAATCTTACAACTTCCTAGATGATCCCTAAAAGTCTCACTTAGGTATTCACCTTCTCTATCTAAACGGAGAACTTTGGTAGTTCTATCGAGTTGATTTCCTACTTCATTCTTGAAGTTTTGAACATTTCAAATTCTTCATGTTTATGTGCCATCAAGTACACATAACCATAGTGACTATAATCGTTGGTTAAGGTAATGAAGTAAGTTTCATCATACCTTGTCATTCTCTTAAAAGGACCACATACATCCAAATGTATGACTCCTAATAAGTCTTTTGCCCTCTTGTTAGTACCACTAAAGGGCGTGTTGGTCATCTTACCTTGTAAACAAGATTCACACTTATCAAATGAACAACTTTCATTTGTTTTCAAAAGACCATTCTTTTAAAGTGTTTAAATCCGATTCTTGTTTATGTAACCAAGATGACAATGACAAGAATAAGAGTCACTTAAACCATTTTAAGTCTCTTGGTGCATGATAGGTATAATGTGTTATTATAGGACGAATCATCATGAACCAATTCACAAATATCATTAGAAGGCTTGGCCTTAAATAATATATATCATCCATATAAATATAAATACCATCATTTACTAACTTTAAATCATAACCATATTGTTTTAAAAGGGAAACTTAAATCATGTTATTAGTCAAACTAGGAGCATATAACATGTTTTGACGAACAACTTCCAAACCTTTTGAAAGTTTCAAAACATAGTCTCCTTTCTTAAAGTGCTTATTTCTTTTGAACCCTTGCAACAAATTGCAATAGTGAGTTCCACATGTGGTATCCAATTACCCATGTGCTTTGAGGAAATAACACCTAAGTTAATATGGATTATGAAAGTTACACTTAAGGTTTGCCCAGCATCCCTTTTATTTCTCAACTCATTGAGATAGGTTGGATGAATCCCTTTCAAATGACCTATCTCACCATACTCAAAGCATGGATCGTTTTCGGTTACCTTAAGATTCATAAGCTTAGGTTTTGGAGGTTCCGCTTTGATCTACCTTTACCCATTGCCTTTGATGTGCCCTTCTCCTTTGACAACATTTGCCTTAGGATCGGGAATGGCCTCAACATCGTCGGGGTTGGGTTGGTTAAGAATAGGATCGTCAAGGACATATGCCTTTGCTCTTGCTTGAGAACAATTCTTAAGTTTCGAGACTAGTCCATAAGGTTATTATGGTAGAGACGATCCCTCTCTAAAATAGTTCTCAGTGATAGGGTATGGACAGTCAGGGTGGTAGCATTATTGTTTGCGGTCATTCTATAAATTTTTTTACAAAGTTCTTTTAGTATTTCTGAAAAATTTTATTTTAATTATTAATACCCTTTATGTCTCATAGACAATTAATAATTAAAATCTAGAATCCAACGTTACATTCAAATAATGGTTAGGTGACCTTTATCCCATTATTCAAATTAACAAGGTAGTCATATTTGACAATTGCAACCCTTTGCAACTTCTAGCTGTATGGGATCGACTTTAAACATCATATGCAAAGTCGGCATGTTAATCCCATCAACACCATTTGGAAACCATATTTTAGGTGATCCATTCAACATGGTTTGCAAATCAAGTTACCCTACTTGCACACACATGTGAGTTTACCAACACAAGTGGTTAGGTGACCTTTATCCCACCAATGTGGTATTCCCACCTTAAGTCATAAGTTCCCTCAAAATGGTTAGGTGACCTTTATCCCATTAAGAGTTTCCAAATGACTTAAGTGTTGTGCAAAAGGACGGTGTTAAACTTGTTTGAAAGGGATTTTTAGTTTTCATTGATTCTAGTTTGAAAACTCTATTTACCTTGTATTTGCATGCTTTCAAATATAAGGTATCCTATGGTTCACTTTTAATAAAACCTCTTTTATTAAATCATTAATCCTTTTAATAACCTTTTATTAATCACTTAATGATTAGGAACCATAAAATTCAGCTTGTTAAGTTTGTTAATTAGTTTGTTATGCACAGCCGAATGTCAAATAACAATCATACAACAAACAACCAAACAAGCACAATCATACAAACATATGTGCATAACTATAGCCACTAAGTTGACTACACTTGTTTGCCATCACAAGTGTTGTCATAAGGTCTTTTCTAAGGGTTGAACATAATCACAAATGATGAGGTCTCCAAAGACCCCCACTTGAACTTGCATCCAAATGCTTCAAGTCCATCCTTTGTGTCTTCCTTTTGTGCTTCCTTCCCGAGCATCTTCTTTTACAAAATATATATCCTAATACATATTTTCTAGTAAAAGAAAAAATACTCCTAATCTATTTATTACATTGCCAAATGAATAAACAAATTACAATCCAAATAAAAACACCAAAAGGAATTATTACAACCCAAATAGAAATAATACAACCAACATGACAATTCCACAATTAACCAAATCCAAAACATACATGGTCAAGGCTATGTTATGCACTAAAACATGTATCCATATACATCATTTCAAGAACTAGATGAACCCCATTTGACCCTAAATTTTCAGCCAACACAAACTAAGAATTTAGGGTCTATTGTCCAAACAAAAACACAATCAACCAATTTGATATCTTCCTTTCAAGATCCAATCATAAGCATGCATGATTACAACCTTGAAAGGTTGGGGTATCATCAAATCATCACAAAACAGCCCTAATGAGGTTGTTAAAGCCTCATAAAACCAATTTTACAAGAACACATGAAACTAGTCATCCACATATCCGGCTCTAGATGCCATTGTTGGGTTTGTTGGACCTAAACAATGTTGTTTAACCATTTTAAACAAGAAAACGCAGCGGAATATGAACTTAATTTCGTATTCTATAATCTGAAAATTAAAGTTCATAACATTATTTCAACAAACCCAAAGACAAAGGATCATATATATGTGAATAGATTAGTTATCAAGAAGCAAACAAACAACCAAATCAACATTATGAACTACCTTTAAGAAGCTGTCAAAACCGTGGATGCATGCTGTTGATCCAGCGCTTGGAGCGCCCTTGTGGCAGCTTGGAGCGCCCTTGTGGCAGCTTGGAGCGCCCTGTGGCAGTTTGGAGCGCCCTTGTGGCAGCTTGGAGCGCCCTTGTGGCAGAGGCTTTCATAAGCTGCTGAAATCGTGGATTGAACCAAGAAAATGATGTTCTTGAGTGGCCAAAACACCAAGAGGAGGTGTTCTCAAGCAATCATACCCACAAGCCTTCAAGAAACACCATTTTGCTAGGATTTGACACCCAAAAATCGGACCAAGAACACTGCTGAAACTCTCTTTCAGCCGTGATACATCAAGTGGCTGTTAGAGCCTTTGTTCCAGCCGTAAGACTTCTCCTCCATTTGAGAAACTTGAGTTCTTGTGTCGATTTTCATGTGAGAAAGGAGTAGATCAGATGTGTGTGTGTGTTCTTAGAGAGGTTTCTTGTTTCAAAATCAAGAAAAGAGAGAAGAATGGCCAAGGCCCCTTGCGGCCGTAAGAACCAACAACCCTTTTAGGGTTTTCTTCCCCTTTAAAACCCTTCTAATTTTTATTAAAATGTTTTAACATAATTAACCATTTAATTATACATAATATGCACACACACACATTATTATTATTTGATGTTGCTTGACTAATTTAAACAACATAACAAATAATATCCTTGAACAAACTATCCTCATAATTTGTTCTTTCTCACATACAATTTATTTAGAAAACCCATTTTCTAAATTGGTGTAATTATTTAATTGCATGATCATATCATCAATTAAATATTTAATTGGTGTTTGCTAAGCTTGTTATTGGGTATGACCCGACTTGGATCACAACGTACTAACCACATCAATGTTCTATGTGTCTTGGGCATACAGAATCCAACAGTTTTAGACGACCCTATCCCCGATCAACCTACTGAGGATGATAAGGAGGCCTATAATGATTGGCTAAAGTACACTGAGGACTCCGTCCAAGTGTCTTGTCTCATGTTGGCGAGCATGACTCCGGATCTCCAAAAGGAGTATGAACATCACGGAGCTTATGACATGATAACCCAGCTGAAGGAAACGTTCCAACAGCAAGCAAGGGTTGAGCGCTTCGAAACGGTTCGAGCAATCCATGCATATCGTATGGACGACAACCAATCAGTTTCATCTTATGTACTTAAGATGAAAAGCCACATTGACCGCCTCGAAAGGCTTAATTGTCCTGTCTCAAAGGAATTGGCCACGGATTTGATCCTTAAAGGCCTTACCAAGAAGTTCGAGACATTCGTGTTGAACCACAACATGAATGCTTGGGACAAAAGCATTGGTGAGCTTCACTCAATGCTCAAAACGGCCGAGGCGGCCATGGGTAAAAGGGTTTTACCCGTTCTCACCATCAATGAAGGTGGGAACAATAAAAGGCCTCATCCCGCACCCAAGGCAAAAGTTGCCAAGGGTAAGGGACCCATTTAGGGAAAGGGGAAAAGAGTGCCACCCAAACCTCAAGAGAAGAAGCAAAAGGTTGCTACTAATGACCCATGCTTCAAGTGTGGGGAGATTGGACATTGGGCAAGGAATTGTCCTGTCCATCTCCAGGAGTTGAAAGCAAAGAAGGATGCCGGGCAGACCTCAGGTACAAGATACATGATTCATATTGATCTTAATGTTACATCTTCTAACACATGGGTATTGGATACCAGATGTGGAACTCATATTTGCAATTTGTTGTAGGGGTTCACAAGAAGTAGGGACTTCAACCAAGGGGATGTTAGCCTCTTCATGGGCAATGGAACTAAAGTCATAGTTGAAGCTCGTGGGGACTACATCCTAAAACTTCCAAGTAGCTTGGATGTTATTTTGAAGAATGTTTTGTATGCTCCTAGTTTGACTAGGAACATTATTTCTGTATCCTAATAGAGACATTATAATTATGTATTATCTTTTGTTGAAAATGATATTCATGTTTCTTTAAAAGATATGTTCTATTTCAAAGCTATTCCTATTAATGGTATTTATGAATTGGTTCATGAAAATACTTTAAATAGTTCATGGTACCAAACTAACACCAAGAAACTCAAGTTGGATTTGAGTGATACCTATCTTTGGCATTGTCATCATGGTCATATAAACAAGAAACGTATACAAACACTTCAAAAGAATGGTCTTTTAAAAACAAATGAATGTGATTCATTTGATGTATGTGAATCTTGTTTACAAGGAAAAATGACTAAGGCACCCTTTAGTGGAACTAACGAAAGGGCAAAAGATTTATTAGGAATCATACATTCGGATGTATGTGATCCTTTTAAGCCAATGGCTAGGAATGGTGAAAGATACTTCATTACCTTTACCGACAATTATAGTCGCTATGGATATGTGTACTTATTAAGGCACAAAGATGAAGCTTTTGAAACGTTCAAAATCTTCAAGAATGAAGTAGAAAATCAACTCAAAAAGTCAATTAAAGTTCTCCGTACCGATAGAGGAGGTGAATACCTAAGTGATGCCTTTCAAGATCATCTTAGGAGTTGTGGGATTGTCTCATAACTCACTCCACCTGGAACACCACAACATAATGGTGTATCTGAGAGGAGGAATCGAACCCTATTGGATATGGTGCGATCTATGATGGCTAGAAGTTCATTGCCTCTATCATTTTGGGGTTTCGCTTTGCTCTCCGTGGCCCGTATTCTAAATATGGCCCCAACCAAAAAGGTGAAAAGGACACCTTTTGAGATATGGCATGGAAGAGTTCCATCCCTATCATACTTAAAGATCTGGTTTTATGAGGCTTATGTTAAGACTCCCACCCAAACAAATTGGAAGTCCGATCCACCAAGTGTATATTTGTTGGATATCCTAGAGATTCTGTGGGATATTATTTCTATGATCCACTGGAACAAAAGGTGTTTGTTGCCAGAAAGGGTGAGTTCTTAGGAGCAAAGTTCCTTATGGAAGGAACTAGCAGTAGAATAGTGGATCTTGAGGAGGATCAAGAACCACAACCCGATGCACGTTTGGTTGAAACTAGCACTCAACTTGTAGCAAAGGGTTTCACTCAAACTCAAGGGGTTGATTATGATGAAACTTTCTCACCTGTTGCGATGCTAAAGTCTATAAGGATATTGTTTGCCATAGCTGCTCATTATGATTATGAGATTTGGCAAATGGATGTCAAAACCGCTTTCCTAAATGGATATCTTGAGGAAGATGTCTATATGGTTCAGCCCGAAGGTTTTGTCGATCCAAAACATCCTAATAAAGTATGCAAGTTAAAGAAATCAATCTATGGATTGAAACAAGCATCGAGAAGTTGGAATCACCATTTTAATGAAGAAGTAATCGAATTCGGATTCATCAAGAACGCTGATGAAGCTTGTGTTTATAAGAAAGCTAGTGGGAGCATCATCACCTTCCTAGTATTGTATGTTGATGACATACTACTATTTGGAAATGACATTCCAACCTTGGAAGGTGTTAAAAACTGGCTTGGAAGTTGTTTTTCCAACAAGGATCTTGGTGAAGCCGCCTATATTTTGGGAATAAAGATCTATAGGGATAGATCAAGGCGGCTGATTGGTTTAAATCAAAGTGCATACATTGATAAAATCTTGAAAAGGTTCAAGATGGAAAACTCTAAGAAAGGTACGGTACCTGTTCAAAGAGGAACGATATTGAGTACGACTCAATGTCCAAGCTCAAAGGATGAGCAAGATAAAATAAAGGCAATCCCATACGCATCTGCTATTGGATTCATCATGTATGCAATGATATGCCCTCGACCGGACGTTTCATGCGCATTAAGCATGACAAGCCGATACCAGCAAAATCCTGGAAGCAGTCATTGGATGGCCGTTAAGAGCATACTTAAGTACCTAAGGAGGACGAAAGATATGTTCCTAATCTATGGATATGGTGATGAGAAACTCGTTGTAAAAGGTTACACGGATGCGAGTTTCCAAACCGATCGTGATGATTCACGGTCACAATCGGGATATATTTTCATTCTGAATGGAGGAGCTGTCTCTTGGAAGAGCTCCAAACAAGATGTGGTGGCTCTATCAACTACAGAATCAGAATACGTCACCGCCTCATTGGCAGCTCAAGAAGCTGCATGGTTGAACAAATTCATTGCCGATCTAGGGGTTGTCCCTTCCATTCAGGACCCCCTAGAAATCTTTTGTGATAACGAGGGTGCGATTGCTCAAATCAAAGAACCTCGTGCTCATCAAAAGACCAGGCACATTGAGCGGAGATTCAACTATATACGAGATGAAGTTGAAAAGGGAAAGATATGTATTCGTAAAGTTCACACGGATCAAAACATTGCGGATCCTCTCACGAAGCTCCTTGAAAAGGCAAATCATGAAGGTCATACTTGTGCTATGGGACTTCGATATTCTAGTGATTGGACTTGATATGTAATTTTGTATTTGGATATGTGGAACCTTTTATTATTTGAATAAAATTATTTGGTTATAATGTTTCAATTAATGTTCCAATTTAGCATGTTTAATCCATGAGTAAATTGTTTACTCTAAATGTCCGTAGTCGTTCAGACTTGTGGGAACAAGTGTGAGGGTAAGATTATTATGAACTTGGATTGGTTGATATCCATAAGGATGAATATAGAGCAATGGGTTGCTACCAAGGTTCATAGATATTTGTGGGATACAAATATTGGACTAACCCGCATCTCAAATTTTACTACATAGAATCTTCTAGATTGATCATAAGTAAGTTTGAGTAAAAGGCGAATATCATTTGGTATCCTCAGACCTAAGATACATATTGGGTTTTGATATTCACCAGGTGTTATACCCTGAACTAGTTCTTCACTGTCCTGAAATATTAGACAGTACATAATGCTATGTTTAGGTATGACACGAGGTGTTTGTGAGAAATGTATGTAGTCAAGATGGGATTTGTTCCTCTTATTCATTGAGAGCAAGATGTCTAAGGCCTGATTAAGTTAAATCAACAAGGAATGATCATTCTGTGTCCTTGGATTTAACATGACATCTGTAACAAAAGGATAGATGATTGATTCACCTAAATCATTTCAAGTAGGGTACTTGAATGGGACGATGTTATTGAATGGCCATAAGTCATGCGTATTAAGGGTAGTAAACCGTTGTTAGGCGGTATTTACTGCTTGCATCCATCTTCTATGAATCTTGGGCAAGTGGGAGATTGTAGGATTCTATATGCCCAAGACACGTAGAATATTGATGCGGTTAGTACGTAATAATCCAAGTCGGGTTATACCCAATAACAAGCTTAGCAAACATAAATTGATATTTGATTGATGATATGATCATGCAGTCAAATATAAACACCAATTTAGAAAATGGGTTTTCTAAATTAGTTGCATATGAGATAGAACAACTTATTAAGATACTTTGTTCAAGTATTATTATTTGAAGTGTTATTTAATTTAATTAGATGACATCAAATAATAAATTGGGTGTATGAGTTATACAATTAAGTGTTAATTGTACAACTTATTTAAATGACTAGTCTAATGTTGGAGTAGTATAAAATTTGAGGGGGAAACCCACCTAACAAAATTTTTCGGCCGCCCCCCTATCAAATACCATTGGTCCTTTGTTTTCTTGAGACTCTCCAACATTTACTAGTTTAACACACTACCAAAAGTGTGACATCCGTCACTTCAAGGTCCGTCATTTAACATGACACTTTGTTAGCTATCCTTAGAGCATTCATTTTTCATCTTCATAGATTATTCGTGAGGACATCATGCTTGATTTGTTTTCCGTTTCATTGGTGTTATCAATAATTGCAATCATATAATCCAAAACGCTCACGAATATCACAACCGACATCACTAATTATATTATGTTATATATAAACAACATTAAACACATCCTTATAATTGGTATAACGCGCGTATCTACGTCGTTTTCAACCGAAACAAGTTTGGCGATTCGGGGGCTAAGTGCAGGGACTAAACTTGACGTTTGCCAAACTAGGTTGGGTATAAATACTCCCCCACACCAGCCTAGCCTTCACATTCTCTTCTTCCTCTTCTTATCTTCTCCTTCATCGCTCTTCTTCACCTTGGCACCAAACCGCCCCGTCTTCGTCTCGTTTTCGTCGGTTGAACCTCGACTACAGCCTAGACAACCCATTTCTAGCAGGTAGAAAACCTTGGTTGTCTCGTTTCTTGCTCGATTTTACTGCTGCGTTTTCTAGGGTTTCGGGTGCCCGGGTTCATCCGAGCACATGAGGTCGTGAGGGCTTGTGTGTTGCGTTCCAGAGTGTGTTTCTTGTCTAGACATGTTAGATGTGTGTTTCTGGAAGTTCTTGGGGTGTAAAACGAGTGCTCGGAGCAGCTGGACGCTGCTGTGCACTTCAGCAGTCGCGAACTTACTGTTCAGGCGACTGGGTCTTCCAGGCGACTGAGTCCATGCGTCTGAGCCTATCATGCGACTAAGTGGTGCGACTGGGGTGAGTCGTGCGACTGAGTCCATGCGTATGATTGGGTCGTGCGATTGAATGCATGTGATTGGGAGTGTGTGCGACTGAGTCAATGCGGATGATTGTATGTGACTGTGTGTATCGCACGACTGAAGATCCAGTCATACGAATGAGAGTTCAGTCGTACAAATGAAGCTGTTCGCACGACTGAAGGCTGAATCGTGCGAATGGAAGGTTGAGTCGTGCGATTGGGTGCTGTGTGGTACGACTGAATGCTTAGTCGCACGAATGGGAGTTCAATCGTGCGAATGAAGCTGATTCGCACGATGAGAGTTGATTCGTGCGAATGGAACGTCCAGTCGTGCGTCTGGTCTTGTCGTGCGAATGGAATCATTATGTGTGAAGTTTTCCTGTGTGTGGTGTGTGTTAGATGCAAGTGTTACCCACGACCGAACCAAAACTGCCCGAACCTCTTGAACATCACCTTATGCTTATTGCTCATTATTAATGCTTGTCAATAACTGTCAATAGGTGTTTGACTGTTCATAGCATTCTACCTTGGGGACATTCATCATACGTGCTTATCATCTATTCAGTGAGTTTCATGGCCCCTTTCTACACTTATATAACTTTTAAACATTTTCAAACTTGGGGGAAAAGAATGCACGCATACTTAACTTGATTTCAAGCATCTTCCCTAGTGGAAGACTGCCACTACTTTGATAAGTATCTTATCTTGCTTAACATGTTGATTGATGCTAAGGATAAACGGATGTCACGTAACTGGTTTAGGCATCGTTCTAGGTGTATCGCGGATGTGGTGGGAACGCTGCGGGGAACCCTATATATAAGCATCCCTGGTATACTAAGAATGTGCTTAAACTGGGCTACGTGAAGATCCTGATTGACTGAGGCATGAATTGTTGGAACTTGACTCTATGCTATGTTACCCCTTGTATGTTACTTGGTGGCTTTACATTACTATGTGCTATTACTTGATGTTAAGTGTTGTATGATGTTACTTGTGAATGCTATTGACTTTGGACGCTCTCAGCGGTGTGGTTCTTCTTCGTGGGTCTAATTTGTGGTTCTTCTTTGCCGAGCATCCATTACAACCATTAATCCCGGTAATGGGACCTAAGGATTGGTTTGGTTGTAACCTATACGTATGCGCTTCGTGGATCTTGCTACGCCATATAAACTTGCCCTTCAATACAACCATTAGTTCCAGTAATGGGACCTAAGGATTGGTTTGGTTGTAAACTAAACGTATGCGCTTTGTGGATCTTGCTACGTCATTTTAAACTTGTTAAACAATGGAAAATCTTTCAATACAAGCATTAGTTTCGGTAATGGGACCTAAGGATTGGTTTGGTTGTAAACTAAACGTATGCGCTTTGTGGATCTTGCTTCGTCATTTTAAACTTGTTAAACAATGGAAAATCTTTCAATACAACCATTAGTTCCGGTAATGGGACCTAAGGATTGGTTTGGTTGTAAACTAAACGTATGCGCTTTGTGGATCTTGCTACGTCATTTTAAACTTGTTAAACAAAGGAAAATCTTCAATACAACCATTAGTTCCGGTAATGGGACCTAAGGATTGGTTTGGTTGTAAACTAAACGTATGCGCTTTGTGGATCTTGCTACGTCATTTTTAAACTATTTACACCTTGGAAATGCTTTCTTTACAGCCATCAATTCCCGTGAGGAACTGATGAATAGGCTTGGCTGTAGCTATTTATAACTGGTAAAACCTGCGAAGCTCTTAATAAACCTACTTACTGTTTTCATCTTATCATCTTTTCATACTTAAAACCTGCGAAGCTCACCAATAATTATGTTGACCGTTTTGAGCATCTCTTTTCAGGTGATCAAGGTAATTGAAGTTCTAGGAGTGCTGCCTTTTAGTGGAGACCCTAGGAAGCATATTTTTGAGACTGAACATACATGATGAACAATTCTTTTGTACATTGTTGCAGTCCACTAAACAATCAACATTCTTTTGAACACTTGTTCTCGGGTTGTGGGAATCTAATAATGTTATTCTATATAGTTATGTGATACTTACATGTTATGCTTATGGCTATGTTGTCATGAATATTGACTAAACGCGACACAAGTCTCCATTTGTGTTCGGGTGTCGTCATGACACGCTTGTCATCATACATATATTGCTTCTCTATCGTATACCATGTGTTATGACGATCCCGTCTAGCTCGCATCCCCATGTTTCCGCTGTCAGCGGGGGTGTGACAGACTGGTATCAGAGCCATTGGTTATAGAGAATTAGGCAATACACTTGTCCTAGACTATAACCTAGGAACCTTCATGTAGAATGCATGCTAGGACTGGCTTGCATTTGATATTACATGTATGTTCCTCTATACTTGTTTCTTGTCTCTATACGTGATTCTATACATATGTGCTTGCTACCTGATCATCCTGAGGAAGACACTATTACTCTTAGTCTTTCTCCATGGGATACCATTATACTAGAATCTTATATTGTATGCGCACAACATCATATCATTAGGTTGAGATACCTAAACAGAAGGGAACCTCGGTGATCACGCGTAGCGTCGATCTCGGATACTAAATCCGACCCTAACATGGTTAAGCCTGAAATCCTAAAAGTATGAAGGATAGGCAACTATCATTAGACATATTGTGCTTATGTGCTTGGAGTTTACTTGTTACCACATACTACTATTAGAATACTAACAGCTCACGGACATGAGGACATTACACGAACCATGCTTGATGAGTGTTGACAATACTATGATGTTAACTTGGGGTAAGTGGAGCTAGGGTGACCATGCAAAGCAAATTACCATTACGGGTGCACACGTAATTGTAATTCGTGCATAAGAAGTCTGGCAAATCTTACCGTGAGGTAACGATCATGAGTATTACAAATTTTCTATTCTATACCCTAGGGTGTGCTAGGATCATAATTCTAGTAAGACCTCGTTACAGGTAACAAAACATTACTAACACTTGCTATTACTTAAGTCCTGTCCTACTTAGAGCCTTCATGGTATTTCCAATCATGACATTGATTCTATCTTTCGCGAAACATTCCTCCACTTAGCATTTCAGTAACTAAGGAACTGATTGAATGCTTAAAATAAAAGTGGACTTCGAGAAATGTAGAGGAGTGATGATACTCTCTACACATACATTATGTTATTCATTGGGATTATGCTAACGAAAAATTAAGATGTCATGTAACCGGTTTAAGCATCATTTTATGTATACTGAGGGTGTGGTGGGAACGCTGCGGGGGACCCTACATATAAGCATCACCGGTATACTAAGAATGTGCTTAAACTGGGCTATGTGACGATCTTGATGGACCAAGCATGTGTTATTGGAACTTGATTCATAATGACTAAGGTTTACATGTTTACTAAAGTTTACATGTTTACACCTTTCTATGATTAGAAGATGCCCCCTAGAAGAGTCACACGTAGTACCAATCAAGAAGGTGAGACCCCACAAGGCAGAGGTAGGGGTAGACCACCAAGAACAGGTGGTGCTCCAGCTGGCAACAATCAGGGAACTGACAACCCTGACCTAGCTGCTATGATTGCTCAGCAGCTAGCCGCACTGATTCCAACTTTTGTGACTCAAGTGAGCGACACCCTTCTGAATCATAATCTCCACGGGGATCATGATACTAATGGTCAGCATAACCAAGGAACAGAGAAAGGCACTGGGATTGGTGGAACAACTGGGAACGAAACTGGGGTTGATAATACAAGACGGGGATGTTCCTACAAGGAATTTGTGGCCTGCAAACCCCGAGAATTTGATAGGAAAGGTGGGGTGATAGCCCTAACAAGATGGCTTGAAAAGATGGAGGTAGTGATTGACATCAGTGAGTGCCTCGACAGTCAAAGAATCAAGTATGCCACATGTTCACTGCAGCGCAAGGCATTAACCTGGTGGAACACCCAGGTTCAAGCTAGAGCAAGAGAATCTGCAATGCAAATGACTTGGGATGAGTTCAAAGCCTTGATTACTGAGGAGTACTGCCCTCTCAACGAGATGTAGAAACTTGAGCAGGAATTCTGGAACCATGCTATGGTTGGAGCTGGGCACGCAGCTTACATCGATCGTTTTCATGAGTTGGCAAGATTGGTTCCACATCTGGTAACACCGGAATCAAAGAGGATTGAGAGGTATATTTGGGGACTCGCACCTCAAATCCGAGCACTGGTAATAGCAGCTACTCCCCCTACGATTCAAAGCGCAATTCTGAAGGCCGGCGCTCTAACTGATGAGATGGTAAGAACAGGGATGTTGGGTAAGGGAGCAGAAAAAAGAAAGGAGGCTGGGGAAACGAGCCGGTCTAACGCCGGAAGATTTGATAAGAAGGCCAAGACAACCTGAAACTTTATGGCTGTGACTCAAGAAAGGAAAGGATATACTAGGCCACACCCAAAACGTAACAGGTGCACTCTTCATCATCCCCAAGCTACGCCGTGTCGGATGTGTGCGAATTGTAGGCGCCCGGGGCACCTAGCGAAGGATTGTAGAACTGCGCCGAATCTGGTAACACCCGTCACTACCGGAACATGTGTCCCAGACTGAATAGGGCATCGGGTCAACAAGGGAATAACCAGCAACAAGTGATGGCCAGCTGGTAATCCAGGCCAAGGGAATCAAGGAAATGCTGCCAGAGGACGTGCGTTCGTTATCGGAGCAAATGAAGCCCGTCAGGACCCGAACGTTGTTACGGGTACGTACTTGCTCAATCACCACTTTGCATCCATACTATTTGATACTGGGGCAGACAATAGTTTCATATCTTCCGATTTTGCACACATGCTTGCCTTGAACCCTAGTAGACTAGAAACTAGCTTTTCTGTAGAAATGGCCAACGGTAGAGTTGTACAGGCCGATGAGATTATGTGACTTCCGGTAATTTTCTGTTACCAAACTTTGTTAGTTTCGTTAAGTTTTGCATACACGTGTCGTAAGCACACACTAGTTGTCGTTTGACGTTGGTGACTTAAAAATAATTAATAATGTTAATTTAATAATAATCTAGTTGATAAGATGATTATTATTTTATGCTTATGTGTTTACGCGATTTAAAGACAATTTGGGAATTTTATCGCGTAACGCGGAAACGCGTGTGTTAATTCGTATGTTGTGTGTTTTATAAAGATAAAATATATAATTGTTATTACTAGTTTATATATTTGTTATATGGTTAAAAACACTTTTAAAAAGAAGTTAAAAGCTGAAATTTTATAAAATACATAAGGCAAGGGTTAAAGGTGTAAATGTGGGTAAGTAAACTAAACAAAAAAATAACCTAGCAGCCCCCACCCTCCCAAATCACGACCTGCTCCCCTCCAGCCTTCAAACCTGCGAATTCCAGCCAAGAACCTTCAATTCGTCACGCTTTTGTTCGATTTCAAGCCATAGAACGCGAATTGGACCTTCATTAACAAGTACACACGTGAATTAAAGGTTAGTTTTGATGTTTTTGTGGATTTTTCATTAGGGCCGAACCCTGCTGCAAAATTAGTGTTCATGGGGCTGAAATCTTGATGTATGTTGTTTAACGTTGATTATGCATGAATGATACGTCTCTAATGAATGGATCATGAACTTTGAGTCTACATGAGCCCTAATTCGAAATTGATGATGATAACATGGAATTGATGATTGTTAGATGATTATATGATGTTAGTTAGGTTGTATGAATGTTGAATGATGTTGATTTTGCAAGAAATCTAGGGTTTGATCATCTAGTTCATACATTGCCATAAGAGGAAACGTTTTGGTTCTTGGAATTTATGATTTGATGATTCTAAGATGTTAGATGTAATGCTTAGACGTTAGTTTAATTGAATTGTGCAAGAAAATCCATGAAATTGTGATGTTGATCATGACTTACTAAAAGTAGAAACTTTTGTGTATGATGTTTGGGAACTTGGATGTTTGGACCTGATTAGCATGTTAGGATGAATGTTATGACTTGAAATAGTATTTTAATGATGAATTGGATACACATTAGGAGTTTACTAGATTTTGGGATGAACTTTCCGAAAAGGGAAACTTTATCGTGCATGAACTGTGGATATTGGGAATTGGACTTATTCATGGCTTTAGGATCATGCTAGAATGATTGTTATGGATGTCAAAAGTTGTAGAATCTGTTAATTGGGTTGTATGGAATGTTTATTTGGTTATTGGGTGATTTATGCACTTTGATGGTCATGTATGGTTTGGTATGTTGATTAGTAACTAGGACATCATGTTTGGGACTGGAATTGAGCATATTGATGTATGTGGCATGTATTGGGCATCTTGTATGTGTTGTGGATAGTATGGATAACTTTTTGATAAATTATCTGTTTTGACCCGTATATGTTAAATGATGGCTATAGGTCATATAAGTAGGTTATGCATGATCTGACCTGTTATATGATATACTAGTTGTGTTATGAACGCATTGAGTATGCTAGATGCTAAGAATTTACATGACTTGTATGATATGTGCATAGTATGGTGATTTAGGCAATGCATTGGGAATGTAGCACCATATGTGATTCATTGGAATGCTAACCATGTATGTTATATGCTTAAGTGTGTTTAAATGGTTTACAACACATAATGTCACCAACGAGTCAAACGGGTCAACTAGGTCACATGTATGTTGTCTTTATAGGACCTTGATTTCTTTGTTTGTAGAACACTTAGGGTTTCCCTTGGGATTATTGTGTGTACATGTACTTATGTACTTGTGTGTTCTAGGTAACCTTTGAAGGTTGTCTTTCCACTCGTTCTTGTCAAGTTAAGCCTTAGATATCTATCACGCGCATCAGGTGAGTTCATGCCCCACTGTTTTACTTAGTCTCTTTTGGGGGAGATAGCATACTGGTAACTTTACAATGCTTTTTATATTTAAGATGTGTATGATATTAATATAGTGTTGTTTACCATGATAAAGTCCTCACACTTTTGAATTGTTAATATTGGATAGCGGAGAAACTTGGGTAGTACTACTGGGGTCTGACGAGCCCCACCTGTGTGACTCGAGGTCAACCGGGTGCAATTTGTCCTATGAATATTTGTCACGATATGGTGAAGTCATGACAGGAGGCAAACATAACACAGTCAGCTTTAATTGCGAAATCACTATGTATTAATATCAATTTGTTAATGGACTAGCTATCTATTACAATGCACATGCTTATTTATACACTATTGATAAACTATTATGTTTATACGCAAACTCTTGAACTCGCCAACCATGTGTTGACTTTTTAGTATGCTATTCTCAGGTCGTTAATCTGGATTGCTGTTAGGAGCACTACACGAGTCAGCATGCATTTTAGAGATTTAAACTTCAAACATAATTACTCGTCTTTTATTTATGGTTTAAAATACTTGGTTGGCACTTGTTTTGCCATGTGGTACTCTCACATGTTTTGGGTTGTTTTATTTACTTTACGCTTCCGCATGACTTTTAAAGTTTGAAACTCTGGTTTGGTTTACGTTAAAGTAGCATATCGAGTCGTTCCGAGTAACTATTGACTGTGATCCTGGTTTGTTCACATGCCTCGTGGTGAAACTCCGCACGTGGATTTTGAGGGTGTGTCAGATTGGTATCAGAGCCATTGGTTATAGAGAACTAGGTTGCATACACACTAGACTATAACCGCACACAGTTAGTTAGTTACTTGTTCCTGATTTCTCTACTGTATACTCATTGGCATACACCTCACACTCTCTGCAGCATGGCATCTTCATCGAGAGCACCTGGTAAACGACCGACATCACCAACCCGATCCGAGTCCCCACCTCCTGGACCAGTACCCGACGAGGGACTTGACTGGCCTCGTTTGGACTACCCACGAGGTGAGTTCGACTGGGATCAACCGTTTGTGCCACCTGAACGCGACCTCCACGAGACTGGAGTTTCTACCCTGAGTTCATAGATCACCTCATGTATAGGGAACGCGTGCCTACCTTGAGGCCTAGGACTAGGACCAACACTGAACAACCACTACCTTCACTCCCGAGGACGGTGCAGTCCAATGAGCAGGTGATTGCAGCATTAGTGGCAGCTCTGGACACGGAGCAACACCGGGTTAGGTGACTCACGAGCGAAGTCAGTACACTACAGAATGCGGTGAACACACTACGACATCAGCTGGATGCACTCGAGGAGCATCATGGTAGGACCTTGGAGGGGTGTTACCAAATGCGGGACGGCTACTAGACACTTGGTGGACGCGTGACAGCACGAGAGCAACGCGATGAAGCAACCGACAACAGGATTGCTGCTTTAGAGGCCCAGTTGGGGGCACTTCAGAAAGCCTTAGCTCCTGCTCCGGTGGAGGCCCCCGAGGAGGAGGAGGAACCTGAAGAGGAACCAGAGGAGGAACCTGAAGAAGAGCCTGAAGCGGAGCCTGTGCAGATGGATGATGACAGTGACGGCTCAGACATAGTTGATTGATTCTATCTTATTTCCTTTAAACAACTTGGACTATGTAGCGTTTCTTATTTTGGAAACTATGTTGGAAGGGTTGTTTCCCCACTCGAACAACAAACTCAAATTTTGACATTGATAAATGATTGTGACTTATTTGCAATTTATTTACCTTTGGTTATTATTTTTGTTAAGAATGTTGTGGTTGTGATGATTCATTATTTACTTATTGTTTATTATACTTCAATGAGATAAATATGTTTGATGTTACTCATTATTGTATTTGTGAATGTAAAGTGAATAATGGATGCCAGAGGACGTGGACGTGGTCGAGGACGCGGACGCGGGCGTGGACGAGGCGCCGGTGACCAAGGTGCCGGTGATCAAGGCGCCGATACTATAAATATGACCCCTGCGGAACTGGCTGCCCTAATAAATGCACAAGTCCAGGCAGCGTTAGCTGCTGCCCAAGTAGGACAGGCCGCAGGTAAACGATAATGGAAAATTTTCGTCAAATCCTACAGTTAATCGAATAAGACATCTGATCAATATTTATCGTGTTAAAGCAGGACCGCCAGCATGTACCTACAAGTCTTTTATGGACTGCAAACCTCACACCTACAGTGGAACCGAGGGAGCTGTAGGGTTGGTAAGGTGGTTTGAGAAGACGGAGTCTGTTTTCTCAAAGTGAAACTGTCCACCTGCTGACCAGGTGAAATGCACTACGGGAACGTTGGATGGTGCTGCATTGTCCTGGTGGAACGCCCAAGTGCAGATGCTAGGGAAAGCCATGGCAAATGAACTCCCGTGGAATGAATTTAAAGATATGATGACCGAGGAATACTGTCCTCGAAGCGAAGTTCAAAAGCTGGAGATGGAGTTTTGGCAGCTGAAAATGCAAGGTTCAGAGATCGAAGCGTATACCACTAGAACTCATGAGCTGGCCACATTATGTCCTGGAATGGTGAACGAGATGCACAAGCGAGTGGAACATTACATCCGGGGATTGGTGCCCGAAATTAGGAGTATGGTGACTTCCTCTAACCCAGCCACTATACAACAAGCTATTCGCCTAGCCCACAAACTGACTGACGAAGCTGTGGAGCAAGGGCGGTTGCCAAAACAGGGCACTGCGGCGGGCGTGCCCGAAAACAAGAGGAAGTGGGATGCCTCTAACAACACCAACACCAATAACAACAATAGAGCATCATCATCTGGTGGTCAGCACCAATCTCAACAACAACAACCACAGCAGCAACAACGAAGGGTTGACAACAATCGTAATTTCAACCAGTCAGCCTCGAACAATCAAGGACCGAGCGGCTATGGTGGTAAACAGCCGATGTGCATGCGGTGCAACTATCATCACGTTGGAAGATGTGACAATTTCAAGTGTCAACGTTGTGGCAAATGGGACACTTGGCTAAGGATTGCCGTGGTGAGATGGTTAGGAAACCACAGCAACCTCAGGAGACTCCAAAGGGTTGCGGAAAGGAGGGGCACTACAAGCGAAACTGCCCGCAGTTGAGGAAGAACGGTAATGGCAATGGCCAAAACAACAACCAAGGTAACAACAACAACAAAGATGGGAACGGCAATGGTAACGGTGGTAATAATAATGGAGCCAAGGGGAGAGCCTTCGTCATTGGCTCAGGTGGGCTCTAAATGACCCTACTACTATTACTGGTAGGTTTTCTGTTAATGGATGTTTTGCTATGGTACTGTTTGATACTGGAGCTGATAGGAGTTTCATATCCTTGAAGTTCTGTAGTCTTTTAAGTGATATTCCTTCTGCCTTAGAATCCAAATATACCGTAAAATTGGCTGACGGTAAACAAATCCATGTGACACATATCCTTAGAGACTGTAAGATAGAACTCGCTGGTCATACTTTCGCTATAGATCTTATGCCTGTTACATTGGGAAGTTTTGACGTAGTGGTAGGCATGGATTGGCTCTCTAATAAGCAAGCGGAAGTCATATGCCACGAGAAGATCATACGAATCCCTATTGGTGACGAAATCCTTACAGTCCGAGGTGATAGGAGTGGTGCAGTGATGGGCATTATCTCCTACATGAAGGCACAGAAGTTGTTACGAAAAGGTCGCTTGGCTATTCTGGCACTCGTCACCGATAAGCAACCGGAGGAAAGGCGAATGGAAGACATACCTGTGGTACGAGACGTTCCTGAGGTGTTTCCAGAGGATCTTCCTGGACTACCACCTCATCGTCAAGTGGAATTCCAAATTGAACTGACTCCCGGTGCAGCCCCGATTGCTAGAGCACCTTATCGATTAGCACCGAACGAACTACAGGAGTTGTCATCATAACTTCAGGAGCTTTTAGATAAGGGCTTTATTCGACCTAGCACATCACCTTGGGGAGCCCCTGTCCTTTTTGTTAAGAAGAAAGATGGCACGTTTCGAATGTGCATCGATTATAGAGAATTAAACAAAGTTACAGTCAAGAAACGATACCCTCTACCTCGTATCGACGACTTGTTTGATCAGCTTCAAGGATCAAGCTATTATTCGAAGATCGATTTGAGGTCTGGTTATCATCAACTCAGAGTCCGTGAGGAGGACATCTCCAAAACTGCATTCCGTACTCGTTATGGTCATTACGAATTCTTGGTCATGCCTTTTGGGTTGACTAATGCACCTGCGGTGTTCATGGACCTCATGAATCGCGTGTGCAAACCCTTCTCGATCAGTTTGTTATCGTGTTTATCGATGACATACTGATATACTCTAGGACCAAGGAGGACCATGAAGAGCATCTACGATTGATCTTGGAATTGTTGAAGAATGAGCAACTATACTCCAAATTCTCTAAGTGTGACTTTTGGATACGCGAAGTTCAATTCCTAGGTCATATTGTGAATGAGAAGGGAATACATGTTGATCCTGCCAAGATTATGGCGATAAAGAATTGGGCTATACCTAAAACACCGAGTGAGATAAGGCAATTTCTGGGGTTAGCAGGATATTACCGACGATTCATAGAGGGATTTTCTAAGATTGCACAACCTCTCACCGCTTTGACCCACAAAGGGACGACATACAAATGGGGTGACAGTCAAGAGGCGGCTTTTCAGCTATTAAAACAGAAACTCTGTAGTGCACCGATATTGGCACTGCCAGAGGGGACAGATGATTTCGTGGTGTATTGTGACGCATCCATTCAAGGATTGGGTTGTGTCCTGATGCAACGTGACAAAGTGATAGCTTACGCCTCGAGACAACTGAAGGTTCACGAGAAGAACTATACCACCCATGACCTGGAATTGGGTGCAGTAGTTTTTGCCTTGAAGATTTGGAGACATTACTTGTACGGTACCAAATGCACTATCTACACCGATCACAAGAGTCTTCAGCACATCTTTGAGCAAAAGGAGTTAAATATGAGACAACAACATTGGGTGGAGCTTTTGAATGATTATGATTGCGCTATCAAGTACCATCCTGGAAAGGTGAACGTGGTTGCCGATGCCTTAAGCAGGAAGGAAACAGCTAAACCCAGGCGGGTGCGAGGTTTACAGCTTACAATCAGCACCCATCTGCCCGCACAAGTCAAGGAAGCACAAATGGAAGCCTTGAAAGAGGAACATATTGGTTCTGAGTCATTACGGGGAATGGATAAGCAATTAGTAGTAAAAGAGGATGGAATTCGGTACTTCGTGGATAGACTTTGGGTGCCTGTCTATCGAAACCTGAGGGATTTGGTTATGCGCAAGGCACACAAGTCTAAATACTCTATACATCCTGGATCTAACAAGATGTATCATGACCTAAAGGCGTACTATTGGTGGCCTAACATGAAGGCGGATGTAGCTACGTATGTGAGCAAGTGTTTGACCTGCTCAAAAGTCAAAGTAAAATACCAAAAACCATCTGGACTGTTACAACAACCCGAGATACCAATGTGGAAATGGGAACAAATTTCTATGGATTTTATCATGAAATTATCCCGGACTAATACTGGTTGTGACACAATCTGGGTCATTGTGGATCGGTTGACCAAGTCCGCTCACTTCCTTGCAATTAAGGAAACGGATAAGATGGAGAAGCTAACCCGATTGTATCTTAAGGAGATCGTTTCGAGACACGGCGTACCAATCTCAATTATCTCTAATCGCGATGCTCGCTTCACGTCACACTTCTGGCAATCACTACAAAAATCTCTGGGTACACGATTGGATATGAGTACTGCTTATCATCCACAGACTGACGGCCAGAGTGAGCGTACCATACAGACTTTGGAGGATATGCTACGTGCTTGTGTGATTGACTTCGGGAACAACTGGGAAGTTCACCTGCCTTTGGTGGAATTTTCCTATAATAACAGCTATCACACTAGCATACAGGCAGCACCTTTCGAGGCTTTGTATGGGAGAAAGTGTAGATCACCGGTTTGCTGGGCTGAAATTGGTGATAGTCAACTAACGAGTCCCGAGCTAATACATGAAACCACTGAGAAGATCATGCAGATATGGAATCGTATGGCTGCAACACGAGATAGACAGAAAAGTTTTGTTGACCATAGACGGAAACCTCTAGAGTTTCAAATTGGCAACAAAGTTTTATTGAAAGTTTCACCGTGGAAAGGCGTAGTTCGGTTTGGTAAGCGAGGAAAGCTGAATCCGAGGTATGTTGGACCGTTCGAGATACTGGAAAGAATAGGTCCAGTGGCCCTAGCCTTACCTGATTCGCTGAGTGGAGTCCACAATGTACTTCACATTTCAAATCTGAAGAAGTGTTTATCTGACGAAACACTAATTATACCACTAGAAGATGTGCAAGTGGATGAACAATTACGCTTTATCGAAGAACCAGTCGAGGTGATGGATCGTGAGGTGAAAACACTTAAGCAAAGCAAAATACCTATAGTCAAGGTTCGTTGGAACTCGCGACGTGGACCGGAGTTCACATGGGAACGTGAGGATCAAATGAAGCTTAAGTACCCTCAACTGTTCGAGATGATGCCTGCGGACAAAGGTATTGATTTAAATTTCGGGACGAAATTTCTTTCAACATGGGGATGATGTGACAACTCATCCAAAACTCACTCGATTTCGATTTTGTGTGCCAATGCAGTAGACCAGTGATGGAACACTCTCACCGTGTGATGGAACACTCTCACCATGTAACGTAATTTTCGGGACGAAAATTCTTTCAACATGGGGATAATGTGACATCCGGTAATTTTCCGTTACCAAACTCTGTTAGTTCCGTTAAGTTTTGCATACACATGTCGTAAGCACACACTAGTTGTCGTTTGATGTTGGTGACTTAAAAAAATTAATAATGTTAATTTAATAATAATCTAGTTGATAAGATGATTATTATTTTATGCTTATGTGTTTACGCGATTTAAAGACTATTTGGGAATTTTATCGCGTAACGAGGAAACGCGTGTGTTAATTCGTATGTTGCGTGTTTTATAAAGATAAAATATATAATTGTTATTACTAGTTTATATATTTGTTAGATGGTTAAAAATACTTTTAAAAAGAAGTTAAAAGCTTAAATTTTATAAAATACATAAGGCAAGGGTTAAAGGTGTAAATGTGGGTAAGTAAACTAAACAAAAAAATAACCTAGCAGCCCCCACCCTCCCAAATTGCGACCTGCTCCCCTCCAGCCTTCAAACCTGCGAATTCCAGCCAAGAACCTTCAATTCTTCACGGTTTTGTTCGATTTCAAGCCATAGAACGCGAATTGGACCTTCAATAACAAGTACACACGTGAATTAAAGGTTAGTTTAGATGTTTTTGTGGATTTTTCATTAGGGCCGAACCCTGCTGCGAAATTAGTGTTCATGGGGCTGAAATCTTGATGTTTGTTGATGTTAGCATGTTAGTTAGGTTGTATGTATGTTGTTTAACGTTGATTATGCATGAATGATACGTCTCTAATGAATGGATCATGAACTTTGAGTCTACATGAGCCCTAATTCGAAATTGATGATGATAACATGGAATTGATGATTGTTAGATGATTATATGATGTTAGTTAGGTTGTATGAATGTTGAATGATGTTGATTTTGCAAGAAATCTAGGGTTTGATCATCTAGTTCATACATTGCCATAAGAGGAAACTTTTTGGTTCTTGGAATTCATGATTTGATGATTCTAAGATGTTAGATGTAATGCTTAGACGTTAGTTTAATTGAATTGTGCAAGAAAATCCATGAAATTGTGATGTTGATCATGACTTACTAAAAGTAGAAACTTTTGTGTATGATGCTTGGGAACTTGGATGTTTGGAGGTGATTAGCATGTTAGGATGAATGTTATGAACTTGAAATAGTATTTTAATGATGAATTGGATACACATTGGGTGTTTACTAGATTTTGGGATGAACTTTCCCAAAAGGGAAACTTTATCATGCATGAACTTTGGATATTGGGAATTGGACTTGTTCATGGCTTTAGGATCATGCTAGAATGATTGTTATGGATGTCAAAAGTGGTAGAATCTGTTAATTGGGTTGTATGGAATGTTTATTTGGTTATTGGGTGATTTATGCACTTTGATGGTCATGTATGGTTTGGTATGTTGATTAGTAACTAGGACATCATGTTTGGGACTGGAATTGAGCATATTGATGTATGTTGCATGTATTGGACATCTTGTATGTGTTGTGGATAGTATGGATGACTTTTTGGTAAATTATCTGTTTTGACCCGTATATGCTAAATCATGGCTATAGGTCATATAAGTACCTATATGCATGATCTGACCTGTTATATGATGTACTAGTTGTGTTATGAACGCACTGAGTATGCTAGATGCTAAGAATTTACATGACTTGTATGATATGTGCATAGTATGGTGATTTAGGCAATGCATTGGGAATGTAGCACCATATGTGATTCATTGGAATGCTAACCATGTATGTTATATGCTTAAGTGTGTTTAAATGGTTTACAACACATAATGTCACCAACGGGTCAAATGGGTCAACTAGGTCACATGTTTGTTGTCTTTATAGGACCTTGAGTTCTTTGTTTGTAGAACACTTAGGGTTTCCCTTGGGATTGTTGTGTGTACATGTACTTATGTACTTGTGTGTTCTAGGTAACCTTTGAAGGTTGTCTTTCCACTCGTTCTTGTCAAGTTAAGCCTTAGATATCTATCACGCGCATCAGGTGAGTTCATGCCCCACTGTTTTACTTAATCTTTTTGGGGGAGATAGCATACTGGTAACTTTACAACGCTTTTTATATTTAAGATGTGTATGATATTAATATAGTGCTGTTTACCATGATAAAGTCCTCACACTTTCGAATTGTTAATATTGGATAGCGGGGAAACTTGGGTAGTACTACTGGGTCTGACGAGCCCCACCTGTGTGACTCGAGGTCAACCGGGTGCAATTTGTCCTATGAATATTTGTCACGATATGGTGAAGTCGTGACAGGAGGCAAACATAACACAGTCAGCTTCAATTGCGAAATCACTATGTATTAATATCAATTTGTTAATGGACTAGCTATCTATTACAATGCACATGCTTATTTATACACTATTGATAAACTATTATGTTTATACGCAAACTCTTGAACTCACCAACCATGTGTTGACTTTTAGTATGCTATTCTCAGGTCGTTAATCTGGACTGCTGATAGGAGCACTACACGAGTCAACATGCATTTTAGAGATTTAAACTTCAAACATAATTACTCGTCTTTTATTTATGGTTTAAAATACTTGGTTGGCACTTGTTTTGCCATGTGGTACTCTCACATGTTTTGGGTTGTTTTATTTACTTTACGCTTCCGCATGACTTTTAAAGTTTGAAACTCTGGTTTGATTTACGTTAAAGTAGCATATAGAGTCGTTCCGAGTAACTATTGACTGTGATCCTGGTTTGTTCACATGCCTCGCGGTAAAACTCCGCATGTGGATTTTGAGGGTGTGACAGATTATTCGAAAGTGATTCATGGATCTGATGAATCGGGTGTGTAAACCATACTTGGATAAGTTCATGATCGTATTCATTGATGATATACTTATCTACTCTCGATCGAAAGAAGACCACGAGAAACACCTTCGGGCTATACTGAGTCTGTTACAAGAAGAGAAACTTTTCACTAAACTCTCGAAGTGCGAGTTTTGGCTTCGAGAAGTGAAATTTTTGGGTCATGTGGTTAACGAAAATAGGATTCATGTAGATCCTGGAAAGATTGAAGCAGTGAAGAAGTGGGATGCACCCCAGACACCCTCAAAGATACGGCAATTCTTAGGATTGGCCGGATACCATCATCGCTTCATTGCAAATTTTTCAAAGATTACTCAACCGTTAACTATGTTGACTCAGAAAGACAAGAAGTTTGATTGGGGGAAAGCACAAGAACAAGCGTTCCAAACGTTGAAAGAGAAGTTATGCAACACACTAATATTGTCCCTTCCAGACGGAACTGATGATTTTGTGGTGTACTGCGATGCTTCACATCAAGGATTGGGTTGTGTGCTAATGCAAAAAGACAAGGTGATTGCCTATGCCTCGCGACAACTTAAGGTGCATGAGAAGAATTATACGACTCATGACCTGGAGTTGGGCGCGGTTGTATTTGCCCTCAAGATATAGAGGCACTATCTGTATGGAACCAAATGTATCATCTACACAGACCATAAGAGTCTTCAACACATCCTGAATCAGAAAGAACTCAACATGCGACAATGACGTTGGGTAGAGCTACTTAGTGACTACGATTGTGAGATCCGGTATCATCCGGGGAAAGCAAATGTGGTGGCTGACGCCCTAAGTCGTAAAGAGCGCGTGAAACCAGTACGTGCTCGAGCCTTGGGATTGACTATTCAAACGAACTTGAAAGCTCAGATCCAACTTGCACAAAGGGAAGCATTGAAAGAAGAAAACCTTGCAGGAGAAGAATTTCGAGGGTTAGACAAACAGATAATTTGCAAGGACGATGGCATACAGTACTTCATGGATCGCATATGGGTACCCAAATGGGGAGACGTTCGTACCCTGATCATGGAAGAAGCGCACAAGACACGATATTCTATTCATCCTGGTGCAGACAAAATGTATCACGATCTTAAGGATCTATACTGGTGGCCATGCATGAAGAGAGACATTGCTACGTATGTAAGCCGATGCTTGACGTGCTCGAAAGTTAAGGCTGAACATCAAAACCATCGGGATTATTACAGCAACTTGAAATACCCAAGTGGAAATGGGAGAACATAACTATGGATTTTATTACCAAACTCCCGAGAACGCCTAGCGGACACGACTCGATATGGTCGTGGTGGATCGAATGACAAAATCCGCTCACTTTTGCCTATCCGAGAAGACTATAAAATGGATAAGCTGGCAAGGTTGTACATCAAAGAGGTCGTGACACGACACGGGGTGCCGGTGTTAATCATATCCGACCGAGAC
Source organism: Flaveria linearis (assembly GCA_024085815.1). Classification (NCBI taxonomy): domain Eukaryota; kingdom Viridiplantae; phylum Streptophyta; class Magnoliopsida; order Asterales; family Asteraceae; genus Flaveria; species Flaveria linearis. The sequence goes on along the minus strand of CM044016.1, from coordinate 23,192,203 downwards.
AGTCGATTTACTTCACGATTTTTGCAAACACTACAAAAAGCGATGGGCACTCGATTAGATATGAGTACCGCCTATCACCCACAAACAGATGGCCAAAGTGAACGAACGATACAAACGTTGGAGGACATGCTCAGAGCTTGTGTAATCGATTTTGGTGCTAGTTGGGACACTCATCTACCATTGATTGAGTTTTCTTACAACAACAGCTACCATACAAGCATTGGATGCGCTCCATTTGAGGCATTGTACGGGAGGAAATGTAGATCCCCAGTTTGTTGGGCTGAAGTTGGTGGGAGCCAGCTTACGGGCCAGAGATCATTCAAGAGACAACTGACAAAATTTTCCAAATCAAAGAAAGACTAAAGGCTGCAAGAGATCGCCAAAAGAGCTATGCCGACAACCGTCGGAAGCCTCTAGAATTCAATGTTGGAGATCACGTCTTACTCAAAGTCTCTCCCTGGAAAGGGATCGTACGATTTAGAAAGAAAGGGAAGTTAGCCCCTCGATACGTAGGACCATTTGAGATTACAGAAAGAATTGGTCCGGTGGCAAACCGATTGAGGTTGCCACAAGAACTCGGCGGTGTACATGATACTTTTCACATGTCGAACCACAAGAAGTGTTTGGCGGACGAGACCTTACACGTACCAATTGAGGAAATCAAGATCGACGAAAAGCTTCATTTTATTGAGGAACCTATCGAGATCATGGACCGAAAGGTCAAACGCTTAAGGCGCAGCAAGATACCGATCGTTCGCGTGAGATGCAACTCCAAGTGAGGACCAGAATTCACGTGGGAACAGGAAGATCAGATAAAGCTCAAGTATCCACATCTATTCGAGAATGAAGCACTTGGACCTAGCACCAGTTGAATTTCGGGACGAAATTCTCTCAACTGGGGGATACTGTGACATCCGTCACTTCAAGGTCCGTCATTTAACATGAAACTTCGTTAGCTATCCTTAGAGCATTCATTTTTCATCTTCATAGATTATTCGTGAGGACATCATGTTTGATTTGTTTTCGTTTCATTGGTGTTATCAATAATTGCAATCATATCATCCAAAACGCTCACGAATATCACAACCGATATCACTAATTATATTATGTTATATAATATAAACAACATTAAACACATCCTTATAATTGGTATAACGCGCGTATCTACGTCATTTTCAACCGAAACAAGTTTGGCGATTCGGGAGCTAAGTGCAGGGACTAAACTTGACATTTGCCAAACTGGGCTGGGTATAAATACTCCCCCACACCAGCCTAGCCTTCACATTCTCTTCTTCCTCTTCTTATCTTCTCCTTCATCGCTCTTCTTCACCTTGGCACCAAACCGCCCCGTCTTCGTCTCGTTTTCGTCGGTTGAACCTCGACTACAGCCTAGACAACCCGTTTCTAGCAGGTAGAAAACCTTGGTTGTCTCGTTTCTTGCTCGATTTTACTGCTGCATTTTCTAGGGTTTCGGGTGCTCGGGTTCATCCGAGCACATGAGGTCATGAGGGCTTGTGTGTTGCGTTCCAGAATGTGTTTCTTGTCTAGACATGTTAGATGTGTGTTTCTGGAAGTTCTTGGGGTGTAAAACGAGTGCTCAGAGCAGCTGGACGCCTCTATGGTCCTTTGTTTTCTTGGGGGAAACCCACCTAACAAAATTTTTAGGCCGCCCCCTATCAAATACCATGATCCTTTGTTTTCTTGAGACTCTCCAACATTTACTAGTTTAACACACTACCAAAAGCATCTCACTCATACATGCAACATTGATTCAAAAACACTCTCTTTCTCTCTAAGAACTTTCGGCCAGCAGCATTCAAAAGAGGGTTTTTTGAATCATTTAGTGGTAATCTACCTAGCAAGAAGAGGTGTTTGCAAAGAGCTTGGGGTATACAAGCTTGAGGGATCCTTCTCTTGGAGCCTTGGCCGAATTTTCAGCATCCAACATCCCCCTTTTGTGTCGGTTTTTGCTGCTGCTGAAAGGTAGTTTTCACAGCTAATATAGCTGTGATTTTATGTACATTTACATGTGTTCGTAGCTTGCTTATTCACATAAAAGATCCCCTTTGTTCTTGGGTTTGTTTACACTTTAAAACATCAAATAGAACATGAGATTTCCAGCTTATAAACAAAGTTATAATGCTAAACTTTCGCTGCGTTTTTCAGAAAGTTTAAATGGTTAAACTTGTTTTTGTGTTCTATCAAACCCTACACATCCCTCATAAATTATGTTTTAAAAAAAATTGAAAATGAAACAAACAATTAAAGTATCATCATCTTTTTAATCTCCCTCAAATAACTGACTTCTTGTTCATTGTTTTTAAAAAAATCCATCAATGAAAGTGTTAGCCATATGTACGTATATGTAAACACACATGTGACCTGAGTACGTATATGTAAGTAAATAGGAAACTTGATTTGTTTCCTTATCCTAAACAACTTGATCTCTTAAATCTTTTTGTTACGTATATGTACGAGTTACATACAATGTTTGATTGTTTGTATATGTTGCTCATATACGTTTACATTAGCTTTATTATGTTCATACGTATCTCTTGTATGCTCCACATCTTCTTTCTCACTCTCTTTGTCTTTAGTCTTATCAAATATGTAAGAGTATGTAAATCTCTATTTACAAACCCATACAGTTACATATACGTATCTCGTGTCTTTATGTGCATGAATCCTCTGATTCACCATTGTCTTCTTTTAAATCTCATCTACTTAAGTATATCTAACTTACATAACCCAACATACATATATGTAACCTAACTTACATCATAGATTTTCCTCTTCTTCCAAGATACATATATGTAACCTCACTTGCATAACATGTCTTTATCATCTTCCACCCGATATTCAGGTTTGACTCCGATTTAAAAGTATTATTCTTGAATAGTTGTTCTTGAAAGATTTGTAGGTTTAATCGAACCATTGATGGTGGTGCTAACTTACATCATAGATCTTCCTCTTGTCCTCAACAAACACCACTTTTGTTTTCTAAATACATTCAACATTATCTATTACAAAAATATTAACAAAGAAATGCCATCCCAAAAGAGCTGAGTAGCCGCCTCGTGCCATCCTCAGCAACACTACCTGCCAACTGGAAACACATAAAAAGTCAGTGTTGCTGAGTGAGTCCTAGTTTTATAATTAAACATACTTTTCTTTCATTAAAACCGTCTTTTTTTACATACATGCGATCACACAACATACGTACACGTAGATAATATTATTATTATCTTCATCATTCATTCATTAGCTTACATTCGTGTACCGTTCATCGTTATCATTCACATTCGTTCGTGAACTCCTTCTTTCGTTCATACATTTCTTCCTTCATTCATACATTCATTACATTCATTAGTATGTTCTTTACATTCATTCATACATTCAATACGTTCATTCGTACGTTCATTACATTCGGTGACATGTACAATACCCCGAACATCGTACAATACTGCTGGTGCTGGACCTGTGGTAATCAACCACGAACGTTGTGCACTACTGCTGATCCAGTCACCTAGGGTAAGTACATGCACCACTTATCTTTCCACTTTCATTCTGGATCAATGCCATATGCTATACCCGAACATTGTGCACTACTGCAGGTGCTGGACCTGTGATGATCAATCACGAATGTTGTGCACTACTGCTGATCTAGTCACCTAGGGTAAGCGGCAAGAATCCCATACATACATATGGTCAATCACAAAGACTGACCCCAATGTGCATCCTTCGGGGTAGCTAACCCGCACACCGTTGAGCTAACACCTGCCAGGGGTGTGCACCTCCATACATTTGCTTGCAAGCCTTTCTTACATTCATTCGTTCATTCATTAATGCATGCATTCATTCATCATGTTCCTCTTCCATTATCTTTCACTTTACGTTTCTTATTACTTTTGTTTCATTCATTAATCATACACGTAAAGTCACGGAAAGATAAACATACATCGACACAAGGAACATCGATATTTACAAATCATCAGTCATTACCATCATATAGGGCTACATCATACTTATCATACATACATCATGCATATATCTACAATACTATCTCTTCCCTCGTACACAACAGCCCTAATTGGGCGATTGGACATACTTCAGTCGCATGGCCTCCATGCGACTGGGTCATGCGATTGGGCTACTATGCGAATAGGCAAACAATCATGCGAATGGACCTCCTATCATGCGAATGGACACTATGCGAATGGGCCTCTAGGCGACTAAGCCCTCAGTCGTGCGACTGAACATTATACGAATGGACTTCTAAACGACTGAATCCTCAGTCGTATGACCTGTCGTGCGACTAAATCCCCAGTCGTGCGACTGAACTTTAGTCGTGCGATTGGACATCAGTCGTTCCTCAGTCGTGCGATTGGCCCTTCAGTCGCCTAGCCCTAACTGGGCAGCGACTGGAGTTCATCCCGAACTGCAGCAGCGACATACGGACTTCAAACTCTCCAAAACTCATTTCCAGCCCAAATTACCCCTTCTAAACCTTAAGGATCCATACTAGGACATCATACAAGCACATACAAGTCCCAAAATCGCATTGTAAACACATTACATACAATTACACCCAAATGGGTCATACTCATACATGTCAAAAACAGGTTTAAATGTGTTCCAGCCCCCAAAATCGTTTGAAAACAAGTAAATAAGGGGTCCTAAACTCACACAAACAAGAAGAAGATGAAGAGCTTCGTTTGGACTAGTCACTCGACAAGTTTCGAGCTCGAATCACCACTTTCTCTCTTTTTTCTCTTCTTTCTCTCTTCTTTCTTTCTCTGCTCTTTCTTTTCACTGAGTTTTTTTTGCAAGTGTGGGGAGGGGAGATGGTTGCCCCTCCTTTATAGCTATAGTTCAGTCGCCCGAGCTCCAGGAGACTGGGCCTTCCGTCACCCGATCACCATGCGATTGGGACTCCAGTCGCATGAGTTTCATGCGATTGGGCCTCCAGTCGCCCAAACATCATACGATTGGTCCTCTAGTCGCATGAGTTCCATGCGACTGAGCCTCCAGTCGCATGACACTCCAAAAAGTCAAACTTCCGGGTGTTACAAGTCCACCCCCCTTATTTAGGTTTCGTCCCCGAAACCTTTCATTCCTTGAACAACCGTGGGTAATGCTGCCTCATTTCTTCTTCGGTTTCCCACGTTGACTCGGATCCCTTCCTATGCCGCCATTGTACACGCACAAGAGGAACCACTTTATTTCTAAGCCTCTTCTCCTTTCGATCGATGATCGCCACTGGTTGCTCCACATAATTGAGTCGTTCGTCTACCTCGATATCCTCCAGTGGGATGATCATATCCTCATCCGCCAAATACTTCCTCAGATGAGATACGTGGAAGGTCGGGTGAATTCCACTTAACTTATCTGGTAGCTCCAACCTATAGGCCACCTCTCCTACTCGAGCAATGATTCGGAAAGGGCCTATATACCTCGGGCTCAACTTGCCCTCTTTCTGAACCGAATGATACCCTTCCAAGGTGAGACCTTCAACATAACCCGATCACCCACCTGGAACTCAATTGGTCTGCGCCGTTTATCAGCATACGACTTCTGTCTGTCTTCGGCTGCCTTCATGTGGGCCTTGATCCCTTCGAGCTTTTCAGTCGTAGCCTCGATCACTTCGACGCTCCCCAATTCCTTCTGACCAATATCACCCCAACAAACAGGTGTCCTGCATCTCCTGCCGTATAGCATCTCATAGGGTGGCATGCCAATGCTAGCATGATAGCAAGTGGTCATCCCAACTTCCCTTGAAATCAATCACACATGCCCGGAGCATGTCCTCTAAGGTCTGAATGGTCCTTTCCGACTGACCATCAGTTTGAGGTTGATAGGTAGTGCTAATATGTACCTCGTCCCCATGGCATCATGGAATTTCTTCCAGAATTTAGATGTAAACCGGGTGTCACGATCAGACACAATTGACACCGGTACACTATGACGAGTCACAATCTCCTTGATGAAAAGATCGGCCAACCTCTCAGACGAATATGTCTCGCGCATCGGTAGGAAGTGAGCACTCTTCGTCAGACGATCAACAATCACCCATATAGCATCATACCCTTTCGGGGTACGTGGTAGCTTCGTGATGAAATCCATGGTGATGTGCTCCCACTTCCATTCTGGTATATCCAAGGGTTGAATCTTTCCATACGGCTTCTGGTGCTCGGCCTTCACTTGCAAACAAGTAAGGCATTTACTCACATACTCCACCACATCACGCTTCATACCCGGCCACCAATAGTCTTTCTTCATGTCTTGATACATCTTTGTAGCACCGGGATGAATGGAGTATCGAGTCTTGTGGGCCTCATCCATGATCCTTACCCGTAGATCCCCAACACGAGGAATCCACATCCGCCCGAATCGGGTTCTAACACCAACTGTGTTTTCACCCAACTCTGTGAATCCTCAACAAACACCACTTTTGTTTTCTAAATACATTCAACATTATCTATTACAAAAATATTAACAAAGAAATGTCATCCCAAAAGAGCTGAGTAGCCACCTCATGCCATCCTCAGCAACACTACCTGCCAACTTGAAACACATAAAAAGTCAGCGTTGCTGGGTGAGTCCTAGTTTTATAATTAAACATACTTTTCTTTCGTTAAAACCGTCTTTTTTTACATACATGCGATCACACAACATACGTACACGTAGATAATATTATTATTATCTTCATCATTCATTCATTAGCTTACATTCGTGTACCGTTCATCGTTATCATTCATGTTCGTTCGTGAACTCCTTCAGTCGTTCATACATTTCTCATTCATACATTCATTACATTCATTAGTACGCTCGTTACATTCATTCATACATTCAATACGTTCATTCGTACGTTCATTACATTCGGTGACATGTACAATACCCCGAACATCGTACAATACTGCTGGTGCTGGACCTGTGGTAATCAACCACGAACGTTGTGCAATACTGCTGATCCAGTCACCTAGGGTAAGTACATGCACCACTTATCTTTCCACTTCATTCTGGATCAATGCCATATGCTATACCCGAACATTGTGCACTACTGCAGGTGCTGGACCTGTGATGATCAATCACGAACGTTGTGCACTACTGCTGATCTAGTCACCTAGGGTAAGCGACAAGGATCCCATACATACATATGGTCAATCACAAAGACTGACCCCAATGTGCATCCTTCGGGGTAGCTAACCCGCACACCGTTGAGCTAACACCTGCCAGGGGTGTGCACCTCCATACATTTGCTTGCAAGCCTTTCTTACATTCATTCGTTCATTCATTAATGCATGCATTCATTCATCATGTTCCTCTTCCATTATCTTTCACTTTACGTTTCTTATTACTTTTGTTTCATTCATTAATCATACACGTAAAGTCACGGAAAGATAAACATACATCGACACAAGGAACATCGATATTTACAAATCATCAGTCATTACCATCATATAGGGCTACATCATACTTATCATACATACATCATGCATATATCTACAATACTATCTCTTCCCTCGTACACGACAGCCCTAATTGGGCGATTGGACATACTTCAGTCGCATGGCCTCCATGCGACTGGGTCATGCGATTGGGCAACTATGCGAATGGGCATACAATTATGCGAATGGACCTCCTATCGTGCGAATGGACACTATGCGAATGGGCCTCTAGGCGACTAAGCCCTCAGTCGTGCGACTGAACGTTATACGAATGGACTTCTAAACGACTGAGCCCTCAGTCGTATGACTTGTCGTGCGACTAAATCCCCAGTCGTGCAACTGAACTTCAGTCGTGCGATTGGACATCAGTTGTTCCTCAGTCGTGCGATTGGCCCTTCAGTCGCCTAGCCCTAACTGGGCAGCGACTGGAGTTCATCCCGAACTACAGCAGCGACATACGGACTTCAAACTCTCCCAAACTCATTTCCAGCCCAAATTACCCCTTCTAAACCTTAAGGATTCATACTAGGACATCATACAAGCACATACAAGTCCAAAATCGCACTCTAAACACATTACATACAATTACACCCAAATGGG